>CAUYSK010034814.1:0-19046 GCA_963575035.1 Avahi laniger | reverse complement strand
TGACCTTGAGCGATCCACCCTCCTCGGCCTCCCAGAGTGCTAGGATTACAGGCATGAGCCACCGCGCCCGGTCAGGACCTTGACTTTTGACCTGGGGTAAGAGGGGAGCCACTGGAGGGTTTTAGCCCAGGAAGGACACTATCCAACCCAGACTTAAAGGGATCATGCTGGCTGCTGTGTAGACAGGCTGCAGTCCTGTCAGCTGATGGCACTGTCCCGAGTGAACACAAGAGACGGGGAGTACCAAGAATGCCACGGGAGCTTTTCTTTGCTGAGATCAAAGCCCCAGTCACAGTGTTGTCTCCTTAACTGACAGCCATGGGCATCAAGTCCCATGGCCCCTGGGTGGGATGGGCTCCCAGAGCACCACCGGTGGTCGTGGTGGGTTGCACTTAGGAAACTAGTCTGCAAAAAGATACATCATCGGAAAGTGTATAAATCAAATTTTCGCAAATTGAGTTGTGTTTTAATGCACTAGACAATATTGCTATTCAATGTCATTATAGATTTTACAGATCACAACAGTATCTCTTGCACATTTAGAAACATTTGAAAAACCCAGAAAGCATCAAGAAGGTCCACATGAAATTAACCAACAGTCAGGGTTCAGATAACAACGTTTACTGAGCCCCTACCCCGGGCCAAGGCACAGTGGGGATTAACTCATTAATGGGGATAAAGTGGGGATTAGTGCATGACCTCTGTGCTCAAGGAGTTTGCAGCTCAGCAGGGAGGACCTCACAGAGCAAATAACTATGGCAAATAAATGAAGAGTTACTTTGGGAAGAGTGGGTAACAAAGGTTGCTGCAGGCTGGGGGAGCAGAGGCCTGGCCTAGTGAGGGATGACACAGCTTCTCGAGGAAGTGACTTTGACGCTGACACCTAAAGAGGAGCAAGAGGTGGTGTGAGTGGGGGTGAGTGCAGGGAGGGTTTAGTGGTAGTGTAGAGACATGGAGAGGGAGCTTGATCACGCAAGACCTGAAGGCCATGTTGTGATGTGTGGACTTTATCTCAGGAACATTTCAAGCAAAGACGTGACATGGCCTTCTATGGCCATACCACCTTGAATGCACCTAATCTTGGAAGCTAAGCAGGGTTGGCCCTGCTTGGTACTTGGATGGGAGGAGTGACATGCTCAGATGTGCTTACTCAGAGATTTCTGGGACAAGGTGAGGCATAATATTTACACACAAACCTCCAACAAGGAAAACAAATACCATCCTTGAGCTCAGAGATAGCTACGATTAATATTTTAGCATCTATTCTCCACCGGGTGGTTCCTCTGCTCGTTTCTGAACACTGGATAATATGCTTTTCTCACTTCACATTATATGAATTAAGCATTTTTATACATTCTTTATAAATCTACATAAGCATAATAGTTCACAAGTTAGATATACAATAATTTACTTTAGCATTTCCTGATGAACATTATGGTTTGTCTAGAATGTTCCACGCTTGGGCCTTTCCTCTGGTGTCATTATTAACAACACCTCTTTTAAAAGAGCCCTGGATGAAAAATGAAATAGCCACTCTTGCTATGGGATAAACATTTGAGTTGCTTTCATTATTATTGTTGTTATTGATGTAAATCACCCTGCGATGAATATACCTCAACCGATCGGCTTAAAAACCCTATAGTCACAACCAGTCATCATTCCAAAGACCCTTAGAATTCATGTCATGTTTCTCAAACTTCAGACATCCCCATGCAATCGGCTACGGCCACACTCTACTGACACTGTCTTTTAACATTTTTCTGTAATTCAATTTACTTTTTAAACCTGTGAATGAGGTGATTTAAGAAGGAAGCTTAATGTTATCATCTTGAGTGGAAAACCAGTGTTATATTCCGTTAATAGAAGTGGCATAACAATGAATTCAAGCAACAATTCAGGGAACAATACCGTGAGGGACCAGCTCTGAGCTGGAGCCTGCTAGAGACAGGACAAAAGGTGGCTTTGCAAGCATTAGAGGGGCGGCAAAGACTCGCATCAGACGGAGCCTATCTCTTTAGCAGAATCGGAAGGTTTCAAAGAGCAATGAAAACTTCCTCCCTCTGGGGTTCCACGTGGCAACCCTGGGCCCAGTGCCCGCTAAGGCATTGAGAACAGAGGTAGCTTCAGATCACAACAGGCTTTGTGCGCAGCAGTAATGAACTTGGCATTGACTTCCGGGGCTTTAAGCCCGAGACTGGCATGGTTACCATGCATGCTCTGTGCCAAGCCTGTGCCATCAATTAATTCATTGGGTCATTCGTTCATTCATCATGCGGACTCACCCGCCAGCTTCCCGCCCTCCCGGAGTTCACTCTCCGGAGGGTGAGGCAGGAATGAACAAATAAAACGCCATTATAACTCTCAGTAAGCGAAGTGCTATAATTTATGTGCGTATATACTTTTTCATTTCAGAATGTTACAGGGGTACAAATGTTTGGGTTACATGTATCGCCTCTGCCCCACCAAGTCAGAGCCACAAGCGTGTCCATCCCCCAGACGGTGCGCAGCGCACCCATTAGATGTAAATATACCCATCCCATGCTCCAATTTTTTAAAAAAAGTTAATAGATGTTATGTTTCAGTTTTAGGTTTATGGAAAAGTTCAGTGAAAGTACAGAGTACCAAATACCCCTTCACCTCCCCCAGCACACAGCGTCCCCTGTTGTTAACATCTGCGTGAGTGTGGAGCGTTGGCTACAACTGACGAGCCGATTTCGATGCATTATGGTCAGGATTCGCTCTTCGTGCTGCGTCTACGGGTTTAACAAATGTATAATTACATATGTCTACCATTCCGGTATCATGCAGAGTAATAGTCCCACTGCCCTAAGTATCCTCTGGCCTCCTCCTGTTCATCCCTGCTTCCCGAACCCCTGGAAACTGCTGCTTTTTTTACTGTCTCCATAGTTGTGCCTTTTCCAGAATGTCACATAGCTGAAATCATACAGTACGTAGCTTTTCAGACTGGCGTCTTTCACTTAGCAATATGCATTTAAGCTTCCTCCATGTCTTTTCGTGGCTTGGTAGCTCATTTCTTTTCTTTTTTTTTTTTTTTTTGATACAGGGTCTAACGCTCTTGCCCAGCCTAGAGTGCCGTGGCATCAGCCTAGCTCACAGCAACCTCAAACTCCTGGGCTCAAGCAATCCTTCTGTCTCAGCCTCCCGAGTAGCTGGGACTACAGGCATGTGCCACCATGCCCGGCTAATTTTTTATATATATATATATTTTTTAGTTATCCAGATCATTTTTTTCTATTTTTTAGTAGAGCTGGGGTCTCGCTCTTGCTCATGCTGGTCTCAAACTCCTGACCTTGAGCAATCCACCCGCCTCGACCTCCCAGAGTGCTAGGATTACAGGCGTGAGCCACCGCGCCCGACCAGCTCATTTCTTTTGACCGCTGAATAACATTCTGTTGGATGCGCGTTGCAAGGTTTGTTTATCCATTCACCAACTGAAAGACAGACATCTTGGTTGCTTCCAAGTTTGGGCAATTATGAATAAAGCTGCTATAGATGTAGGCTTTTGTGCAGACATAAGTTTTCAATTAAGAGCTTTAGTTTTTATTGAAGTTATAATTTAATTATGTCATTTTTATTACCTTTGATGGATAGGAGTGAATGGGATGGGCTGGCTCTTTTGACAATATTGTCGGCAAGGCCTGTCTGGGGACATGACATTTAAAGTGAGACCTAAAGGATGGGGACGGAGCCAGCTACGAAACCGGGGGGACATCCCTGGCCAAGGGAACAGCCAGGGCCGCGGCTGAGGGGGGAGCACGCCGGGGGCTGGAGGAGCTTCAGGCCCGTGAGGCTGGAGTGGATGGAGGAGGTGAGGCTGGAGTGGGTGGAGGAGGTGAGGCCGGAGTGGGCGGAGGAGGTGAGGCCGGAGTGGGCGGAGGAGGTGAGGCCGGAGTGGATGGAGGAGGTGAGGCTGGAGTGGGCGGAGGAGGTGAGGCTGGAGTGGGTGGAGGAGGTGAGGCTGGAGTGGTTGGAGGAGGTGAGGCCGGAGTGGATGGAGGAGGTGAGGCTGGAGTGGGCGGAGGAGGTGAGACTGGAGTGGGTGGAGAAGGTGAGGCTGGAGTGTATGGAGGAGGTGAGGCTGGAGTGGATGGAGGAGGTGAGGCTGGAGTGGGTGGAGAAGGTGAGCGCAGAGCAGGCCCTAAGGCCACAGCGAGCATCCGAGATTTTACTGCCCTCTGGGGACTTGGCAGGGCGTGAAGGGGCTGAGAGACGTTTGCAGACAGAGTCTCCCAGCAACCCCACGAGGTCGGTACGCAGTCTCCACCTCGCAGACAAGAAAACTGAGGCTCAGATAGGGGAAGGATCACATTCTCTAAGTTGACTTTCAGGGATGTCATAGCTCAGAGTCCAGAAAGAGAGAGACAGAACCCAAAAGGAAGCCTCTAAATATCTATCTTGAGTTACAGCCTGAGCAGACAGCAAGGGCAAGAAACAGCTTCAGAATTCAATTAGGCAGTAAGGAGATTAGCAAAGGAAACCAGCTTTGACCTCCTGGGCAGGGAGAGGGCGAGGCAGGGAGTGTGTGCAGGGGGTGGGAGGTGAGGCGGGGTTGTAGTCTCAGATCCCACAGAAGAATTAAGTAACGGTATGACCAGAATCTAATTGCCCAGAAGACCTACCTCTTTAGAGGAAATGGAGTCCCTGGTTGTCATGGCAACCAATTAAAAAAGGGCTCAGCACGTCCATCAGCAGCAAGAGAGAATCAGTCTGAACACTGCGGTATCACATCAAAGCAAAAATCTCGGGTCCACAGGTGCACGGGTGCATCAGAATTCGGTTCGCCCAAGACCCAAACCAATAATGGACTAAACAAGATCAAAGCTGCCCTCTCATGAAAAAGTCAGAGTTGGGCTGCTGAGGGCTGTGTTTTATTTAGCTTTCACTGCACAAACCACCCTACAACTTGGTGTTTGAAAACAACAGCAATTTGTGTCTCATATTCCATATATTGCTGGAACACTTCCCCTGCAGGTTTCACCTAGGCTCCCTCCTGCGGCTGTGGTGGGTGGAGGGTGGCCTGGGCTGGAAGGTCCCAAAGGGGCTCCCTTGAGTGCCGGCAGCTGGTGCCTCTGGCTAGAGACCTGCATCCTCCAGGAGGCCTCTCACGGGGGTCCTAGGCCTTAGAAGTCACCCAATGCCAATTCTGCTGCTTATCACTGATCAAAGCAAGTCACAGAACACGTTCAGAATCAGGGGAGGGTAACAGACATCATCTCTTGATGGGAAGAGGGCAAAGTCACACTGCCAAGAAGCACTGGGAAGGGAAGGATCTTTCCAAACAAGCTCTCGCAGGCTCTGTGAAGTCATCAGAATCCCAGCATCCTTGTAGTCCACCGAACTGCCAGCCCTGGAGGGGACCCTGGCCCTCTGGGTCCAAGATAGTCACTACGGTCCAACCATCACACCCATGGTGAAGGTGGCAAGATGGAGGAACAGATAAAAAAGGGAAGGAAAGGACACACACACCAGCTGTCTTTACAGAAAGGGCTCAGGAAGTTGCCGCATGACATTTCTGTTTATGTCTCCCTGTAAGATCTGAGTTACATGGCCACGCTTACAGAAAGGCTGGGGAATACCTGCTTTATTGCAGGTGGCCAAATGCCCATTCAGAATCTGAGGTTCTATTTCTAAGGAGATTGGGGAGCATGAATATTGGGGACCCAGCAGTTTCTGCCACAATATGGAATTTTTGCTCCTGATATAGTACAATGTACTGCGCGAAGTGACCTTAATTTCCTTAAGAAGGAGAACTTTATCCTCACTGGGCAGATGCCTCTTACCCCTGCAAAGGGTTAAAATTAAATCCATAATATTGTGTCCTTGGTATTGAAAGTATCCATGGGCTGGGTGCAGTGTCTCATGCCTGTAATCCCAGCACTTTGGGAGGCCAAGGCAGGAGGATGGCTTGAGACCAGCCTGGGCAACATAGCTAGACCTCATCTCTACAAAAAAAATTTAAAAAAAAATAGCTGGGCATGGTGGCGTGCACCTGTAGTCCCAGCTACTGGGGAGACTGAAGCGGGAAGATCGCTTGAGCCCAGGCGTTTGAAGCTACAGTGAGCAGTGATCACGCCACTGCACTCCAGCCTGGGCAACAAAGCAAGACCCCATGCCTAAAAATAAATACATAAATAAAAAGTAGTCATAACATTGCAGAGGTTTTATTTATTTATTTTTGAACCGAAGCCACCACGGGAAAGAGGTTTTGTTTTTTTGTGCATATTAGACTATGAACAAATTAGCCTTGTGACTCCAATTGAAAATGTATAATTGAATTTAGATTTGTGATTCTTCTGTTGAGAAGCATATGAATCTTCTTATATTAAATTTATAAATGACTCCAGAATGTGTAAGAGATCTTGAGATTCACTGTGGTAGAAGTTTTTAAATGAAATTTTTCCAAAGTGGTTTAAGTACTTTGGAAAGTTTTGCTTGTCAGGTCAGGCAATAGAAGTGTTTAAAAAAGGAAATTGAATATGTTAAATTAGCAAGTGCTGTGTAAAATGTTGAAGATAATTTAATTAACCAAGTTTGCAGATGGCATGGATCGTTTAACCCAGTAAGTTGATTGATCATTAATCAAAAGCCCCTTGAAAGTGACTGCATAGAAATAGAATAATAAGTTTTGTAAATTGAACTTAAAGACTTAAGAATGACTACGGCTTTTTTTAAAGCTACTGTAATACATTGAATATAAATTAAATAACAAGCACTTGCAGGAAACCTTTCCTGCATCCAAAAAGTCTCCCATACTCACATTCCTGAGCTCACTCAGGAGCTACACTGGAGTTGGGTGTTACCCAAAAGTCCCTGCTTGTCTGCTGGCTGCACGGTAATTGTCAGCCTGGGTAAGGGATGGAGCTGGCAGGACGTGCACCTGACCGGATGGGGACAGATGGAGAGAAAAGGCACTGAGTATGAGCTTGCTGCGGGCCGGGCCCAGGCGCAGGGGGGGCCCAGCTGTGCATAGTCAGAGAGCCCACGCGGGCCTCGGGAGCCCCTAGGAGCACCCCCCACCTCATCGCACCCTCCCAAGGTTACACACTGATCTTCCCTGGAGACTTTCCTCTGGAGAGAAGGAGGTCCCAGCGGACACTCACGGAAGAGCTGGTGCTGATACTGAGGAGCCCTGGGGAGCCCTGGAAGAGAGAGCATCTCTGAGAGCCATCTCCACACTCTCTACCTGGGAAGGGACGAATCCTGGACCTAATGACAATCTGAAAGCAGTCATTGCTGACATTTTTTGTAGGTGCTGTGGGAGTCAAACCGAGACCCCTGTATCCGGCTGGTGTACCCCCTCCCCATTCCAGATCTGGGGGTGTAAAAGACCAGTCTTTCACCTCGTGGTAGTACAATCCCCTCTCCAGGGCTCACCTGGGAGCTGGTCCACAGCTGAGACCACTTTCTTGCTGGGCAACACGTTGTGGAACGCCCTGCTGGCTGCCAAGGAAATTTGGCCTGAGGGCCAAGCTCCCTCCTCGTCCCTCAGCCTCCTCGCCTTCCTAGATAGCCACCTCCGCTGGCCCGCTGTGTTCGTGCAGTGAATGACCTCGGTTATTATATTTAAAGCCCTGGCACACAGCCGGCCTAATTGCCTACCCACAGGCCTGGTGTATCTTGATAGCGATCCCAGGAGGTCTCAAGGGACATCTTGTTCCTCTGTAGCAACCTTGCTCCAGCCTTCAGGGCTGCAGCTGAACTTCATGGAGACCTTAATGGGTAAGACCCCCCGCCCCCACGCGGCCCCGCCCTTCTGGGCAGGTGTGCGGAGATGCTGCATCTACCAGAGGTGGCAACAGAGAGACAGGTGGGCGGCTGCCGCCTGTATCTGATCTGGGAGCGCCCCCTCGTGGCTAGACAGAGCAATACACGTTGAAGGCGGTCTGCCCATCATCCAGGTCTTAAAGGTTCTGACTCCACAAGACAAAAAGAAAAAGGATTTTTAAGAGGGAGCTCCAGGGGCCTATTTAATATAAATGGCCACTCGTTAGCGTTAAGATGAGAAATCTTGGTGCTTCCTATTAAAATATGGTATTCTTCAGTGCTGTCTTTTCTCTTTGGCTGCAAATGATTAAGCGATTTCTTCACCGTAAAGAGAAGGAAGTAAGGCTCGCCATAGCTCTCACCAGTGGAGGGTGAGCTTGGACAAGTGGCTCTCAGAAATTTAAGCATCACTTGAGCACAAAAGCACATTTTTTTTCCCTCCACCCATTCCATCTTTTCTCCACTTAAAATTAAAAAGCAAAGATAAAAACGGGTCCAAAGTATTTTGTCTATCTAACTCTGCCTGAAGCTCTGGGGGAAATTTTAAATAATAATGATGACGATAAAAGCAGAAATAATAAACTATAAATGCTGAGGGCTCTCAACTGAGATTGAAATGCCTGAGTGCAAGAGCATTGCATGAGTGCAGACCCGTTAAAGAAAAAATTATTCACGACATTAATGATAATAAGGCAGACTTTACTCAAGGGGACCATGGCAGCAGGTACAGGGGCCACTGCAAGGGGGTCTTGCAGGGGGGAGAGGTGGGACTCTAGACTCCAGCAAGGACCCGTGGGGATTTGCAACCATTGGGCAGGGTGGGAGTCAGTGGATGGGAAATTACTGAGAGGAAATGTCCTGTTGATAATAGGATTATCGCTGAAGGCAGGACACGGTGATAAAATATGGGAGATAATCAGATACCAGGGGTGGAGGATTTTTGGTAAACTGATTTAGCAGGATTCCTGCTCAAACTAGAGTCTACAAGGACAGAGAGGCCTAGTCGAGCAGCAGAGTCAGAGCAGACAG
Source organism: Avahi laniger (assembly GCA_963575035.1). NCBI lineage: Eukaryota > Metazoa > Chordata > Mammalia > Primates > Indriidae > Avahi > Avahi laniger. The sequence goes on along the minus strand of CAUYSK010034814.1, from coordinate 10,232 downwards.
ACTGAAGTTTTGGTCAAAGGAGAGAGTCTTTTCTTCCTTTGACCAAATCCTGGGAGGTGCTATGGATTAAATTCGGCTGTTTAGATTTGCAAATGAGAAAGCATGATTCTGAGAGAGAGGAGACAGAGTAGGAGCTTTGTAATACTAAACAAAATTACAAGGGATTTCAAGTAGTACAAAGAGAGTGGGGAGACTGGATGGAATTAACATTTGTTGAGCCCCTGTTATTGCGAGGTAGCTCTTATTATTGCATCTTTATAATAGCGTTACTAAATAAAGACAGCCCATTTTGCAGATGGGTAGACAGAGGCTCAGAGAAGAAAGGGGCTGAGCTCAAAGTGACATCATTGAAAAGTGAATGGCTAAGATTAGAATCTAGTGGTGTTTGCCACAGCACTAGGTCAGCTGGTCTACCAACATTCACTTATTCATTCATTTACTCATCGAATGTTTACTGAGTACCTGCCAGACACAGCTCAAAGCAATGGAGATACAACAGTATGCAGAGCAGGCTGAAGAGATTAGGGCTACAAGAGTTGCTGGGGGCCCAGATTATAATAGCATTCCCTCACTTATCACTTTTGTTATCAGCTCATTCGCCCATACACTTATTCTTTATTTTATTTATACAAAGAGTTTACTGAGTTATTTATTTATTCACTCATTCTCTCATTCACTTATTTCCTCATTTACTTATTCATCCATCCACTCAACCAGCAATTCACTTGCTCATTCATTCTTATGATCATGCACTTATTTATTTATTCACTGGTTGATCGTTTGCTCATTCTCCTATTCCGTTAATCCTTCACTCATTTACTCATCCCTCCACTAATTCACACTCACCTGTCTGTACATCTCTCCATCCATCCATCCATCCACCTGTGCCTCCATCAACCCCCCACATACGGATCCATTCTTCCATCCATCCGTATCTCCCTCTATCCTGGCTTCCTTTCCATCCACGGAATCCTCCGTCCACTCCATTATCCCTCCCTCCTTTCCTCCATCTATTCCTCTATCCATCTATCTATTCCGTCGGGCCTCATGCTGACCTTGAAAATGAAGAAATAGATAAAACCTAGTTCCAACCTCCAAGGCACTCAGCATCTCGTAGCGGGGAAGGACAAGAAGAAGGAAGGCCACCACGTCACTGTGATTAGACTATGACAAAGGGCTGGGGGAAGCAAGAGGGGTCCCAAGTCATCTGCAGGGTGGTGAGTCCTGAAGGAGATACAGGCCAAATCCTAAAGGAAAAGTTAGTCAAAGGGGGCAGGATGGAGGCAGTAGGAATGTCGGACAGAGGGAATACCACACACACGTGCTTGGAGGCGGAGCAGGCACAGAGTGACCGGGGTTGGGCTAGTGTGGCTGGCCTTAGAAAGGGCAGGGGGCAGCGGAGGGTGGGGCTGGCTCCTGGGATCACACTCCGTTCTCTCCCAGGTATTGCCTCCTAAGACTCGGCTTCGTGCGCCGTGCGGCTGGCCACGTTCGGTGCTCTCTCTACCCGGCTCCCCCTCTGGCCTCTGTCGGCTCTGCGAGAACAGCCCTGTAGGACGCAAGTAGCCCGGGCTCCCCTGGAGTGGCCTTGGCAACAGAGCCCACCTCTCCCGATCACTGTCAGAGCCAGTGGTGAAGGACCCCCGGCACACCCCGTCTGCGGGGACTCGGGGCTGTGGCGCCTCCACAGAAATGTCTTCTAGATCAACTCGGCGCAGCCCCCAGCTTCCCCTTCCACCCCCGTGTCTGAGGGGTCCCCAGGCCCTGCCCTTTCCACCTGGTCACTCCATCAGCCCCTCCTTGCCAGCCAGAGAGACACCTGCCTAATTCAGACCCTTATCTCCTGCCGGCGTCTCCCTTCCAGCCCCATCTCTCATCTCTCTGCCTCCAGGGGCTTCCGCAGCCCCTACATGGCCATTCCTCTGCTTCCGGAGTATTCTCTCTGAAGCACCGATATTCTCAAGTCCTCCAGCTGCACACAACCCTTCAAGGGCACCTGTTCCAGGCCAGGGGTCAAGTCCAAACTCCCAGGCCAGGCATTCAAGTCCTTTATCATCCGGCACATTCCATGTCTCCAGGCTTGCCTGGCTCCACCTCCTGCACGTACCTCCGTGCTGACCCAGCACCTCCTGCTCCTGCTCACCTTTGCCTCTTTGCAAGGCCAGGCCTCTGCCTGCCACGGCTTTCCCAGCCTTGACCACGCCCGGCAGACTTCGACTTGGCCGGTGCATCCCTTGGAGCTCGTCGTGACTGCTGTTTCACAAGTCGTCATGCTTCCCTGAGTCTGTCTGTCTCCCCTCACTCGACCGTGAGCCCCTAGGAGGCAAAGCCTTTTCACAGTCCTCACCGCCTTCTCGAGACAGTGCCGGCACACAGAGGGCTCAATAAACATTCTATGGACAAATGAATGAATTAACAAAACGTCCCTGCAGATGCCCGGGTTTGGATTAGACCGATAGCTCCTCCTTGGGCCTCTATGGCTGTGTGTCCAGCCTGGCCCTTTATCCCGCCAGGGGAGCAGCTCGGCAGACACTTGACAAAGGCCCATGTCCCATCAAGTGCGGACGACAGTCTGGTTGCTTGGCATCTGGGGCTGGGCTGCGAGGGTTTGTCTTTACCGAGAGAGCCTGTCTGCAAGGCTGGCTGGCACAACACTGTCCTGAGGGTGGGACGGGCCACGCAGAGGCTGCCCGGCTGCTGGCAGCTTGCTGCTGCTCTGTGCTGATGTTCCTGCAGCACATGCAGGAGTAAGACCATCTCTTTAAAAAAAAAGATTCACTTATTATTTCCTGAGTCTTTACTACAGGGCCACAAATTCAAATGCCTAAAGCGGCCAAGAAGGCAACCCAAAGTGGGCCAGATGGAGCTGTGGTTCTTAGCTAGAAGCCCCTGGGGGGCTTTCAAAAGATACCAATGTAGAGATCTGGGCCTAAACCAATTAAGTCAGAATCTCCAGGGGGTGGGACCAAGGCATCAATATCTTGGATGACTTGACTCCATTACCATTGTGAAATGACTCTTTTTATCCCTGACTATATCCTTTGCTCTGAAATCTATTTTTTTAATTTTTTTTTCTTTTTAGAGATGGGGTCCCACTATGTTGCCCAGGCTAGTCTTGAACTTCTGGCCTCAAGCAATCCTCCTGTCTCGGCCTCCCAAATAGCTGGGACTATAGGCATGAGTCACTGTGCCTTGCAGCTCTAAAATCTACTTTATCTGATATTAACGCAGTGACACAGCTTTCTTAGCATGGTGTATCTTTGCCTATCTTTTTACATTTAACCTGGTTATATTTAAAGTAGGTTTCTTTCTTTTTTTTTTTTTTTTTGAGACAGAGTCTCACCCCGTTGCCCTGAGTAGAGTGCTGTGGCGTCAGCCTAGCTCACAGCAACCTCCAACTCCTGGGCTTTGGAGTTTGAGTTTGAAGCGATCCTCCTGCCTCAGCCTCCTGAGTAGCTGGGACTACAGGCACGTGCCACCACGTCCGGCTAATTTTTTCTATTTTTACTAGGGATGGGGTCTTACTCAGGCTGGTCTTGAACTCCTAACCTCAAGTGGTCCTCCTGTGTCGGCCTCCCAGAGTGCTAGGATTACAGGCGTGAGCCACCTCGCCCCGCCTCAAGTAGGTTTCTTGTAGGAAGTATATTATTGGGGGGGATCTTGATTTTTAATCCAATCTGATAATTTCACCTTTAATTGGGGTGCGTAGACTATTTACATTTAATGTGATAATCGGTTTAAATCCAACATGTTATTATTTGTTTTCCATTTGTCCCATTTTCTGTTTTCTCCCTTTTTCCTTTTTTAAAAATTTTGGATTAAGAGAATAAATTTTTATGATCCCATTTTATCTCCTTTGCTGGATAAGCCAACAAAGCTGTAACTTTTTGTTCGGTTATTTTAGCAGCTGTTCGGGAGTTTACAACACACATCTTTGATCACAGTCTGCCTTCCCGTGGCATGACACCACTTCACGTATGCAATCCAAGCCTTACAACACCATCGAACCGTTTCTCCCTCCGGATTTTGCTCCTGCTGTGATACCTCGTATTGCTACGCATATGATAAACTCCACAGCACACTGTTATTATTTTCAGTGATTTTTAAAATAAGAGGAAAAGGACTTTTATTTACCCAAGCAGTTACCATTTCCAGCACTCTTCCCTCCTTTGTGTAGATCCAAATTCCCATCTGGTATAGTTTTCTTTTTGCCTAAAGGACTTCATTAACATTTCTCCTACACAGGAACGCTGGCGATGAATTCTTTCCACTTTGTATACCTGAAAACATCTCTATTTCGCTTTCATTTTTTTTTTAAAGATCTTTTTGCGGGATGGAGAATTCTAGGTTGACTTCTTTTTTTTTTCTTTTCACCTTTTAAAGATGCTCCATTCCTGTCTCCTCACTTACGTTGTCACTTTTGAGAAATCCGATGCCAGCCTCAGATTTGTGTGTAACACGGTTGTATTTCTGTTTGTTTGTTTGCTGGCCACTTTTCAGATTTTTTTCTTTATATCTAGTTTTGAGTAATTTGATTACAATGGGCCTTGGTGTTATTTGTTAATGCTTCTTTAAGGCCAGGAGAGGGGAAACGAGGGTGTAACGTTCCGTTCTCAAGTCCAGCGCTGCAAGCTGACGTGGCGGAGCATTGCTTGGAGGCAGAAGGTAGACTGTGATACGTTAACACGCTTGGGGTTCATGGAGCTTCTCGGGCTGTGGGTTTATTGCTTTCATACAATTTGGAATTTTTTTTCAGTTATTTGTCCTTCTAGTTTTCTTTCTCTCTCTCTGCTTATAAATATATCCATCTGAAGTTGTCCCACAGCTCACTGATGCTTTGTTTATTTCTTTTTCCAGTCTTTTTTTTTTCCCTTTGTGTTTCATTTTGGATCGTTTCTATGGCTCTATCTTTAAGTTCGCTAATCTTCCTGATGTGGGCCCTTTTACTATCTTCCATGTCACAGTTTAATATACCCGATCTTTCCTCCAGCTTCCTGAACACATGAAATACAACTATAATTATGGTTTAATGTCTTTCTTTATCAATTCTATCATCTGTGTCATTCTGGGGGTCAGTTCCAATGACTGAATTTTCTCCTCATTCATGGGTTGAATTTCCCTGCTTCTTTGCACGCCTGGCAATTTTTTAATGTATATCAGTCATTGTGGATTTTGTCTTGTGGGGTTTTAGATTTTTTTTTTAAAAATAAGCGTTTTGAGCTTTTTTTCTGGGACACAGTTAAGTTACATAGAGCCAGTTTTTAATTTTTGCTTTTAAGCATTTTTCGATGGGACCAGAGCAATGTTTAGAGCTACTCTTACCCTCCTACTAACACAAAAACTTTGTGAGTACTCTGCCTGTTCCCTGTGAGATTTTTCACTCTGGCTCCTAAGAACAGGGTCTATTCCCAGCCCTGAATGGGCTCCTGGGATTGTTCCCTCTAATCCTTCCAGACGGTTCTTTGCCGGCCTCAGTTTCCATGTGTGCATGAGCTCATCAGTGCTCAGAAAACTCCAAGGGTCCTCTGCTGATCTCCAGAGCTCACGTGTGCCCTGGCACACGCCTCCACCCCAAACCCCCAGCTTTCTTCTCAGGGATGCTCTGCCCTTTGAACTTCAGCCACCTTGGCCTCTGTCTTAGTACATTTGTGCCGCTACAACAAAATGCTTGAGCCTGGGCAATTTATATAGAACATAAATCTATTTCTCATGGTTCTGGGGGCTGGGAAGTCCAAGGTCAAAATGCCAGTCTTGGCATCTGGTGAGATCTGTTCTCTGCTCTCAAGATGGTGCCTTGAATGCTGGGTCCTCTGGAGGGGAGGAACGCTGTGTCCTTGCGACAGAAGGCAGACAGACACAAGAATAAATTCCTTTCATCAAGCCCTCTTATAATGACATGAAGCCATTAAGCCCTGCCCTCATGACCTGAACATCTTCCAAAAGGCCAAAGCCCCCAACACTGCAGCCCTGGGGATTAAGTTCCCACATGAGTTTTTGAGGGAGAAAAACATTTGAACCATAGCAGCCTTCCAGCTGCATCTGGAACTGGGGGACGTCACCGGGCCCCACCTGGGTTCCTGCTCCTGTGCCGTGGCCTGGAAATTCTCTCCAGATAGTGAGCTGCTGCGATGCTGGGCTCTCCTCTTTTGTTTTCTGTCTCACGGGGATCACTGTTCTTTGCTGCCTGCTGCCCAGTGTCTTGAAAACGGTTGTTTCATACATTTTCCCCAGTTTTTTGTTTCAGATAAGAGGATAAACCCATTCTCTGTTACTCCATCTTGGCCAGAGGGAGAAGTCAGTGAATGAGCCTGGAACTCTTCCCCAAGAGCCGATGTAGTTCCACGTGTTTCTATTGGCCAATCAGGATGGAGAGCTATGGATCAAAGCCATCCTAATTCTTCTTTTCCAATTTTTTCAAAAACTTTCGATGGAGCAAACAAGACGCTCTATAGGCTGTATTTGGCCCTGAGATGCTCTTTTGAGACTCATACCTTACCTGTTTCCAGACTTTTTTTTACTTGTTATTTTAGCTAGTTTAAATCTAAAAATAGATCGTTTTTACATTTTACTGCCCAAAGTTAGGAGTTGGAAGAGACAGAATTTGAACCCACGTCGTCTCTGGCTTCAAAGCCACTACCATCTTTCCCATGAAATCCCCACCCCTTTGTCCTCCGTCTACACTGTCACATTTCTGATTATTTTGTGTTGACTGTGTGCTCTCCCAGCCCCACCCGGACTTCCAGACTTCCTTGTCTTTGCGTCTTCCAAGTTTGGCAGAGGGCCTGACCCACGGGAGGTGATGAGGGACTTTTTGTTGAACAAATGACTTCTCGCCTTCTGTTTGCTCTCTTACTGCTTCATGTCTCCTCCAACCCACACCGTCTATTAAGCAGAGGTGCTACCAGCAGCACAGGTGGCACTTAAATCCGGCAGCTCTTACCTGCGAGATGACGCCTCTGCTCCTGCAGGGCTGAGCAGTGCGGAGTGATGCCGACACAGAGAGTTGGCTCATCAGAGGGGAAAATGCTGATCAGCATTCAGGAAACACAGCCTTTGAGCGATTGTTTAAAAAAAAGTTTAAGTCCTAAAATATGGAAGGGAAGGACATCCAACTTCAGGAGTCATCAAAGCAATTCAGATGAACAAACCAAATACTGGGCATAATTTTAAAAAAACAGGAACGTGGGGTATTAAGGAGAATGTAGGGGAAAGATGCTCTCATATGCTGTTGGTGGCCTTATAAATCAATATAATTTTTCCAGAAGGCCATTTAGTAAAACTTATCAAAAGTCTTAAATATGCTCATACAATTTTCCTCGGCAATTTCACATGTAGCACATTCTATCCTAAGGAAATAAGCGGACAGGTGCTCTGTGATTTATCCACGAGAACGCTCATTGCAGCACTGCTTAGTCGAAGACTGGGACTAGATTAATGCATCCATGTGAAGGACAACCCTGCAGCCTTTAAAAACAAACACACAGAAGAATAATGACATGACAAATGTCTATGAATAATTGTTAAGAAATCTTGATTATAAAATTATACTCACATTCATCATAATTGATACTTCCTTTGTGCTTTACTAATTGAATTAACTCATATGATCCTTATAAGAATCTTATGAGGCAGGTAGAGTCCTTGTGGACTGAGTGTGGAGAGACAGACTGACTGCCCTGTGGGCAGGTGGCAGGTGGCAGAGCTGGACTCCAAGCCCTGATGTCCCTGAGTCCAGCGATACCCAAAGTGTGGTCCCTGGACCAGCAGCTCCACGTCGCCCGGACTTGTTAGCAATGCCAATTCCTGGGCCTGGTCCCAACCTTTTGATCAAAAACTCCAGGGGTGGGGCCCAGCAACCTGCATTTTATCAAGCCTCCAGGTAGACACTTGTTCAATTTTGAGAGCCATTGTGCAGTCGTGGAGACCAGAGGAAAGCTTCCCCTTCGGCCTTTGAATATTTGCTGAAAATGAAGTGATAATACACAGATAAATAGGAAAAACGCGCATATGAAATTTACTTAATGTGCATAACTCAGGGGAATTGTGGGAGAATGATCACCCATTAACCCAATGAGGCCCGGATGCTTATATAGAGAGGGAAGGGAGACGGTGCAGGAGTAAGTGATATTTAGGGGAAACGAACGAGCCCAAGAACGGCCTGGGACAAAGTTCCTCTGAGCACTGAGGGAGGTGGAGGGAAGGTGGGGGTCGGAACGTCACTGTGACCAAAGGTCATCTTACGCAGATAAAGTCCCCCAGGTAATCTCTGGAGCTGCCTTCAGTAGCATGGATGAAAAGTCTGTCTGGGCTTGGAGAGGACCCTAGTCTCACTTCCAGCAGCTAAGCTTTCCTGGTTATTTGAGAAGATTCCTAGGAAGGAGGTCTTATGAAATTGCATTTCTTCTGGAAAGAAGCTTTCTTAGATAAGGAAATTCCAGAGCGAGTCCTCCTTGTGCTTTGGGAAAGTAAGAAGCTCAGAAAGACAGGGAGGTGGGGAAGGTCAGAGAGACCTGGAAGCTTCTTCTTGAGTACGGCGCGTCAAAGCACCATATTTTGGGGTATTGTTTGCTGAGCCCCAACACGACACTATCTATCATTTCTTGAAATTTTGAAAAAATGTGTATGTATGTATAAAAAATGTCTGATGGCTTAGTCATTAAAATACTAACAGTGTCATCTCCGGATGGCAGGATTCCAGGTGATTTTGATTTTCTTCTTTTTTGATTTGAAATTTCCAAAAGGTACCACAATGAACTTCTGTGACCAAGGCAAAACAAACAAACAAAAAGCAAAACCCCAAACGAACAAAAAACTTTTTTAAAATAAAGAAGAAGAAGAAGGAACTCTGCCTCAAAACTTAGTGAGAGGTTATTAATATACATTTTGGGTGGGAGGGAAGTATAGAAGAAAACGGCTTTCCTAAATCATATAGAAACCCAGGCAGCACTTCTCAAGGGCATGTGAATCACGGGGGGGAGGTTATTAAAATGCAGATTGTGATTCAGCAGGTCACGTCTAACCAGCTCCCAGATGATGCTGATGACGCTGGTCTGGGGACCACACTTTGAGAAACAAGAGGTCGGAGAGATGTAAGCTCTCGACTCGAAGGATGCAAGCCCCATGAGGGGAAAGATTTTTTCTGGTGCAATAACATATTCCCAGTGTTGAGAACAGAACAAAAAAACAGCTATCAAATCAGTGAATGGAGCTCCTACAAGCCAGGGCATCTTGCTGGGGACACAGGAAGCCAGGCTGTGGTCACGGTTCTGCACCTGCTGCTGGCAACACCTTAGGCAAGTCGTGGCCTCCCTGGGATGACAGCTGTCACCGGGCATGATGACAGCTCTGGGCCCTCCTTTTCTATGACACAACGTGTAAGCCTCGCTCAGCCTGGGCCCAGGTTGCCCAACATTTCAGCCTTGCTCAAGACAAACAGTACCAGGAACTTGGCAACACTAGCCAGGCAGTGTTCTGAAAAGCCCAGGGAAAGAAATTAGAAATGAAGAAATATCTAAGCCGAGGTTTCCGTAGAAACATTAACTCATCCGCATAGGCTGCGTGCTGCATTTGGATTACAGGTTAGGCTCGTAAGCTTGAAATAAATTATATACTCCTCATATTATTCAGCACTGAACTGTATAATAATAAATTATACAGTTATAGGCCTCAGCCCAAGTTATAACAAATTATACCACAGTGTATAATTACCCTGCACTGCACCATATAATAATAAATGAGACAGCTACAAACCTAAGTTGTGATTCCAGAAAGAGATAGGAGAACGATCGGAGCTATTGATCCCTTCTTCTGATCAGATCCTTGTTGTCAGACAAGACTGGGGCTAGAGGAGAAAGCAATTACTCTTCCTTCTTTCCTTCCTTCCTTTCTTCCTTCCCTTCTTCCTTCCTTCCTTCCTTCCTTCCTTCCTTCCTTCCTTCCTTCCTTCCTTCCTTCCTTCCTTTCTTCCTTCCTTCCTTCCTTCCTTTCTTCCTTCCTTCCTTCCTTCCTTCCCTCCTTCCTTCCTTCCTTCCTTTCTTCCTTCCCTTCTTCCTTCCTTCCTTCCTTCCTTCCTTCCTTCCTTCCTTTCTTCCTTCCTTCCTTCCTTCCTTCCTTCCTTCCTTCCTTCCTTTCTTCCTTCCTTCCTTCCTTCCTTTCTTCCTTCCTTCCTTCCTTCCTTCCTTCCTTTCTTCCTTCTTTCCTTCCTTCCTTCCTTTCTTCCTTCCTTCCTTCCT
>CAUYSK010034811.1:0-20782 GCA_963575035.1 Avahi laniger | reverse complement strand
AGTAGCTGGGACTACAGGCATGCATCACCGTGCCCGGCTAATTTTTTCTCTCTGTATATATTTTTAGTTGTCCAGATCATTTCTTTCTATTTTTTAGTAGAGACGGGATCTTGCTCTTGCTCAGGCTGGTCTCGAATCCTGAGCTCAAACGATCCACCCGCCTCGGCCTCCCAGAGTGCTAGGATTACAGGCGTGAGCCACTGCGCCCGGCCACCAATCAATAAAATTTAATAAAAAAGTTTTAGAAAGAAATATTAAGAGAATCAGACTAAAAATCAAGAAAGAAAGAATTACATGATGAAAGCTAGGAAGAGGAAATTTTGAGTCTAATAATTAATGAATGAAATTTTGCTTCAACTATCTCTAAGTCATAAACATTTTTGGCTTCTGTCTTCAGGACCATGTACCAAATTGGTGTCCCGTTTCTTGGGCTTAAGGCAAAGGCTTCCAGTTTATTGGGATGCTGCTCAGAAACCTGGAGTTGATAGTCCCCAAATCCTCTAGAGCTGCAGTCTCAACCTCTGGGTTGCAGACCGGTACCGGTTTGCGGTCTGTTAGCAGCTGGGCTATTTCAGGAGGTGCGCGGAAAGTGAGCAAAGCTTCATGTGTATTTGCAGTTGCTCCCCATTGCTTGCATTACCACATAAACTCTGCTTCCTGTCAGATCAGCGGCAGCCGCTCAGAGGAGCACAAACCCCACTGTAAACTGTGTGTGTGAGGGATCTAGGTTGCACGCTCCTTATGAAAATCTAATGCCTCATGATCTGAGGTAAAGCTGAGGCAGTGATGCTAGTGCTGGAGAGCGGTGTTGCAAATACAGATTATCATTGGCCAAGAAGTTTGACTGCATGATAAATGTAATGCACTTGAATCTTTCTGAAATTACACCCCCCGCCACCCAGTACTTGGAAAAATTGTCTTCCATAAAACTGGCCCCTCGTGCCAGAAAGGTTGGGGATCACTGCTCTTGAGAACTGAGACTGCCTGAAACTACATTATGGCCACTCTCGATGCATACATGTATGAGCATTAGTTGATATGTTATAGTTCTCTAATATTGATGAGCATCCTGTTAAGCTTGCTAAGTTCCATTGTACCACATTGTGGCATATACTGAGAATTGCATTTAAAAATAATTTCTAAAATCAACCTATCATTTTTCTTTCCTCTTAAAAAAGTATAGAAACATTACCACAATTCGAACTTTCTAGTTACTTAGAACCTGAATGAAGGTAAATAAATAGGAATTACTATGCCATGCTGGACTGTCTCTCATGATTTTCCTTTGGAAAACTTAAAAGTTGTAGGCAACAGAGCTATTACATAATTTCAGAAACTGATAAAAACTCATCTGCACGTGATTCACATGACATGTCTGATAGTCAAAATGAAAGTGTGATCTAATTTCCTGAATAAAATTAAGTTCAACATGGCTCCCCAAAAGACTAGGAAAACAAATTGTTTTCTCTGTGGTTATAATTTCTGACTTGGTTCAATTGAATTTACTAATAGGGAAATTATTGATTCAGAGATATTATGAGACATCTCTACAGACAGATAATATATTTAGAAAATTTCTATGATTCTCCCTGATAACCCAATTTACATGCAAATATGTTATAGTTAAATCACACAAATATTAAGAACTTTATTGGAACATTGATTATATTAGAAAAAGTATCTGCTAGGAGCCTGAAAACGTGGTTTATAATTATATCTTTGCTACTAACTCATTTGGACCTTGAGAAAATCAATTCAAACTATTCCTGTGATTCATTATGTGTCAAATTAGGAATAATTGCCCCATCTACCTCATTAGATTGTAATGAGAGTTGAAGACAATTCACTCATTCAAGAAAGATTCATTTATTCAAGAAATATGCACAAATGCTTACTGTGTGTCAAGCTGTGTTCTAGCACCAGGATTCAGTGATAAACATGGCAAAGGAGATCCCTGTTCTCATGGAGCTTGCATTTAAGCCAGAAATAAAAACATCAGTTACACGTAGGAAGTATGTGGGAATATCACAAAGGGAAGTATCAGATATAATGGTAATGTATGGTAGTTTGGGAAGAGAGAGGACTTCAAGAGAAGGACTGTCTGAGAAAGTAGCATTTCAGCTGAGATCTATAGGGTAAGAGTTGTATATGCCACAGCATTCTAAGTAGAAGGAACAACATATGTAAAGGCCTATAGGAATTTGAGGAAGTGTGAAGAGTTCAAAATAGCTAAAACCATGACTAATGGAGAAGAAGTGAAAGATAATTGTTGTGGAAATACATTGTGACATGGCTAGTGGGAACATAACTTAGCTCAAACTATTTGGAAAGCATTTTAGTGATATGAAATAAGAATCTCAAAAAAACCTAGCCTTTGACTCAATAGTGTTATACCAACATAGCTATCTTATTAAAAATCATATGAAATACAGAAAAAATTTAAGTACAAAGATATGCATTAATTTGTATTTATAATAGAGAAAAATCAAAAAAATACCTAATTACATAGGAATGAGTAAAATATATGGTATGTGCAAATGAGGAAATATATATAGCTAATGAAAGCCTGCATGTGGAGTTCATGATAATATGAGGAAATATTTATGCTATAACATAATTTATTTAATAATACTAAGAGAAAGAAGCATGAGGCAATGCAGAGGTAGGCCCAGGTAAGTAATTATCTCACTGTGGATCTGTGTCACAACTGGAAAACTCTCAGATGAAGATATCATGATCTTACATAGGGACTTGTGGCAAACATGTCTATCCTCCAGAAAAAGACATTATCTTTATTATCTTGGAATGTCTCCAAGAACATTTGCTATCCTGGTCAGCAAGTAAATCTGTCCTTTGACCTGTAGGAAGATGCTATTTCTAGCTTTCAAGAGGTTCTCTGCTATGGGAACAACCTTGAAAAGATAGCCTAACACAAACTCTGTAGAAATGCCGTAGAGAATTGTGTTCACAAAGTCCTATCTTTTTATTTTTAAATTATTTTATTTTTATTATTTTTAGTGTTAATGATTGTTAACGCTATCTTAGCAAGGATTACTACAATGAGCACAGGATATTCATAATTGTATAAAAAATGGGAAGTTGGCTACATAGTGCCTCAGATTCCCTCTCCCTCGCCCCCCCCGCAATAAGCATTAGCCAGTCTGGGGAAGCTTCTGCCACTAATTAGATGTGTCAACTTCTCTGAGCCCTAGTTTCTACTAAATGGCAGTTGAAAACATTTGCTGTCTAAACTCAAATGTACTTTAAATTATATAATTTATTCCATATGTAGGAACAAAAAAAGTTACCACAACTGAGTGAATAAAAACATTCAAATTACTTTATTTGAAAGAAATTATCCAGTCATAATATTAATAGTATATACTTAATTAAGTCAAGTAATCCAGTACATTATGTGCAGAAAGACCTTTATAAATATATTTTAAAATAAAATTCAAGTCGTTAAATTCTATGCATATGTTAATTCCACAGAATATTTCTGGAACCAAAATGGAGCTGTGGTTTTAGAAACAAATGTTAATGAGATATGATAAATAAAAATTACTGGTAACTTAAACATATAAAAACAGATAAACTAGAAAGTTTAAAAATATGTAGCTTATTATTTTGTACGTTTGGACTCAGGTATAATGTCCTCAATTTGTAGGATGTTATGAAAGAATATGGTCTTATAGTTACATTGGAAAAAGAACATTAGTGTTAGAAGACTGAACTGGCAGCCACTTGCTAAATAAATGTCTCATCTTGGGGAATTTCTCTGAGGTTTAGCAGAATAGCTAAACTTATAAAACTAAGATAATTCTAGGAACACATGTAATGATATAGATGAAAGTACTTTGTAAGTACTTTGTAGGATCTATTGTATAATAGAAATGTAAAGGTTTATTACTGTTAAACTGAGTGGTAATGACTCTAATATAGAGAATGATGTAATAAAGGTTGTGTGTTAGAAATGCAATATGAGAAGACCTGAAAGAGGGAGCCATTGATTCTCCTAAAGGTAAGGAAGAGACTTGAGTTTCAACAGGTGAGGTTGTAGAGCTAGTTCATAATGGTTGCAGGTTTTATTACAGATTGAGAAAGAGAGAGAGAGAGAGAGAGAGATATTAATTCCTTTGGCTCATTAAGAAAGCCCTTCCTATTATACCAATTATGCTTAGTCATTCTGTTATGTACATAGTGAAGGATTCTGGGTCTCCTAGGGATGAAAGTCGGTGCTGCTGCTTGTATTTCACCTCCCCAAATGGGCTTTCAGAGAGGCTCATGGGAGATCTGCATGTGCATAAGACTCAGGTGAGGCAACTCCCAACTGCCCAGTCAAGGTGGTTCCGCGGTGACATCTGAGCCACGAGGGAGGTCCCAATCCGGGCACTGTAAAACAAGATACAGGCTATAACCAACCCCTTTTTGGCCTTCATTTGGCTCTCCCTTCTCCGCGACGATGGGTCCAGTTGTCATCTGTGGCGTCTGTGTCATGCTTTGCAAACCTACATCTTGCTCTTGTCTGGTCATTCTTCGGCCATGAGTATGTCAAGAACTGACATTTCAGACTGAAACCTGACAATTCCTTCTTCTGTACAATAGCTTTACAATGTACCTGCTTCCGCCACCATATTGACTGTGCTGTTTATTTAAGTCATTTATTTGTCTGTCTCCCTGAGCACACTTCTAGGTGGTGGGCATGCCAATAAAAATAATTTTTTATTGAATTTAATTGCCCCTGGTTAAAATGCAAACACTGCTGAGAACCATAACAAAATATGCCTATGATATGACTTCACCAATAAAATTTAAAATTTACTTCTAACTTTAAAGTTGGCTAAGGTTATTTTTCCTACACAATCCTTTAGTGATACTATAAAAAGAGGAAAAGGAGAGATTTGAATTTGGATAAAGCCCAGAGAGAATATCACAACAGCAGGACCCTGGGTGGGCCCTAAAGAGGTTTCCTGAGACTAAGAAAGGAGAAAAGGGGAAATGAAATGTAGCAAAATAAACAATATGGGCTTTCTTCATATTTTTTCTAAGAATCTTCCCTTCCTGCCTTCAATAAACTCATAGTTCTTTTGATAAGAATAGAGAATAACATCCAAAAAACAGAAAACAAGAAAAAACTGTATATCTTGGATTTCCAAATACAGACCATATAGTTATTTTATGGAGTGGAGAGAGAAAAATGCATCAAAGACACATGCAACTAGGTAATATGTCCCATATTCTCATGCATGATTTTCTCATATGTATATATTAATAGATCCTATTGTGATTAATAAAATATAAATTTGTATAAGAAAATTCATAAAACTATTGCCGCCCAACCAGGTTCATTTGCCCGCTGTCCAAGAAGCAGCCAATATGCTGAGCCAGCAGGTTTTAGGACAGGTAAAGTCTTTATTCCACATGGCACTAAGTGGGGAGAC
This sequence comes from Avahi laniger, assembly GCA_963575035.1. NCBI lineage: Eukaryota > Metazoa > Chordata > Mammalia > Primates > Indriidae > Avahi > Avahi laniger. The sequence continues at coordinate 15,341 of CAUYSK010034811.1, read as the reverse complement.
AGGAGAAATTTCTCAAATCCTCCTTCCTGAGAATTTGGGAGGCAGGGTTTTTAAGGGTAGTTTGACAGGCAAGGGATTAGGCAATTAGGTTTATTAATTGGGGCAAAATTATAGGGGTGCAGGAATCATCTTCTTGTGTTGTTTTAGTCCCTGGGGTCACAATTCCAGCTGAGTAGGTTTCTTGGTATGGGCCACTGGTCCATTGGGTGGGTCAACGAATCCCCTGGGATGCGGGGACTGGGAAATATCTTAAAAACTACCTTCAGGTTTCAAAAAGGTGATGTTATCTATGGAGAAAGTTAAGAATCTTTATGGACACCAGCTACATGGCTCCACAGCAGTAATTACAGAGAAGCAAACATGGGGATAGTTACTAATTACTATCATTATTTTTAGCTAGACCTGTGTATTATTTTTAGCTAGGCCCTTACCATAGTTCTAGCCTGGCACCCTGTTATTGATTTGTGAAAAAGGTGATTTCACTGCCCCAATGCATATAACCCATTGTTAGTTACACCATTATCTGCCCCAAAACATGTGACCCCTTATTTAAAAGTCTATGATCTCAAAAAAAAAAAAAGTCTATGATTTCCATTAGTTGGGCAGATAGATTTGAGGCAGCTTCTTCCAACAAGATGTATGTTTTATTAAAAAATTCCTTTCTTTCTTGGCAATCCTCATTGTCTCAATAATTGGATCTCTGTGTGACGAGTAACTGGACATAGGCTAAAACTCCACTGCAGTGTTAATATTAATATGGTTAAATAGGTTAATAATGCTATCAGAAGTATCTATTCATTGAATGTAAATTTCAGCGTCTCTCACGTGGATGAGGAGAGCAAGGGAAGTTTAACTGAAAGAAAACCAGACAACAGAAAAACAATGTCAGAACTGCTTTCAGTTATTAACTTTGCTAAGTAATTAGCAGCAAAAAAATTGACCAGGTAAAAGAATAACTTAGGAACTGTTTTACTATTGTTATGTGTGTTATATAATAACCCAAATGCATGTTCAACAGCCCTGAATCTTCTCTCTCCCCATTCTGACAAGTTTCTCGTCCCTATTCACCTTTGCCCCTATTTATCCATCTCTCCTTATCCCTCAACCTCCATGAAAAAGAGAGGAGAACAAGAATTGTTTTTCTCCCAAGCATTATGTGACACTGACCATGTGTGTTCCATTCTGCTGTATCCTCATTAATTAGCAATTACCTGTTGAGTGGAAGAACTGATGCTTGTTTCTTCAAGCCGAAGTATCTGAACCTGCCTTCCCTGTGGAAAATTGAGAGTCTAGTCTCATCTTCAACTCTGCTTTTAGCTAAGATGCCTGCTTTTGTGAACTCAGCTTCTTCTCTGCTCCAGGGGAAGGAATAAGGGCAAAGCCAGCTCTAGTGGCTTTGTCAAGTTTGAATTCTCACTCTTTCTGCCCCCCTCAGGGCTTTTCTTCTATGCTCAGTTGTAAATGATTTGTTTCTCCCAGGGAAAGACTTAAACTTAACAAGGCTCTTTAGTGATTACATTTCAATTTTCTTTTTGAACAAATACATATTCTTGCAGTGCGTAACAATGGCCCGCTTTACTGGCTCTCACCACTCTCAGGCCCATATCTTGAGCACTTTGTAACAATAAAAGCCAGTGTTTATTGAGTCCTTATTAGGTACCAAACCCTTCACTACTATTCTTGGAGGAAGGTACTGTTACAGACGAGGAAAAGAAGGCTGAAGTCCTTAACTGCTGAAAGTGACAGGCAACAAAATGGCCCACTGGCACTGAAAGCCATTGCTGGGGCTCTGAAACCCGTGATCTGGAAAGAAAACCCAATAGAAAAATGAACCAGTGATTCGAATCAGCAGTTTAAGTGAAATAAAAATACTTTAATTCTCATCAGTAATTTAAAATACATATTAAACATATATTAATTTTACCTCTAAGATTGATAAAAATGTAGTAGATTGACCATATCCAGTTTGACTAATGTGTGCAAAAATAGGCATTTTGCTGTACTATTGATGGGTGCAACAATAGAAATAGCCTTTCTTGAAGAACAATTTGGAAATATTGATCAAAGTTTTTAAATTCACATATTGCTTTGACTCTGCAATTCCATGGATAAAGGGTTAATTATAGCATTGTTTATAATAATACATAGTGAGTAATGTGTGAGCAGTTAAGAAAATTAAGGAAAATTCATACTACAGACTATTTATGGAGCTTTTTGAAAAAGAATAAGATAGAGCTTTACAGACATAGAAAGATGGTGAAAATGCATGATGTGAAAAAAGTTACCTGGTAAAAGAATATGTCTAACTTCATCTTTGCATATAAAAGGAAAGAAATTGTCTCAGATAATCAGAACACTCTTAGCAATGGTTGCTTTGAGGTGGGGATAGGGAGATATATATACTTCCATGTTCCAAATGAGAACTATCTCTAATATTCAAGGAAGCTATGATTTTTATCATCTGAATTTTAATATTGTAAACTCAGTACAGAAAAATTTTAAAGCAAAATTTCAACTCTATTTAAGACAATTGTTTTTATTTTTCTATGTTTCCTTTTCCCTTTGCATATATTATTTGACTGCTTTATTTGTGCCGTGCACCTAGCTGGATAACTACAGTGCTATAATGCACAGGCAAGCACACTCTTACACACACACACACACAAACACATACACAAATGCTCCTTCTCTCACAGATCTAACAGACTTCATCTGTGTACATATATGTGTTTATTACATCCATGTTGTATAGAACTCATGCCTACTATTCTTTTGCTTGACATCATATTTTATTACCTAAATTTAATAATAATTTCATTGAATATACCATCAAAAACAAGCCTCAGAATGTACAGAATTATTCCCCTGTAGTTGGGCATTGGTGATATGTATACACTTCCTCTGTTAATGGGTCTGTTATCTAATGAGTTATTAGTATCTACATGTAAATTATTGAGCATGCTAAGAAGAAAATTGGGGATTGGGCCAAAGGGATGTTTCCATAGGATCCTTTTACTACACAGGCAGACCCTGGAGGGAAAACAGGTGCATTAATAATTTTTGCTTATTGTGTACCTCCTATGAACCAAGCACTTTCCATATACACCTCTTTTAATTCTCACAGTAATAGTACAGTGTTAGTATGTTTATTTTACCAATAAGAAGAGGATGTAGGAAGGATACGATTTACCATGACTTCAAAAAAATCTCCTTTTATTATTGCCTCTTGTGACTCAGAAACTTGATTAATGCTTACATAATCATTGCATCTAATCCTCCAACTCCAGCCAGATACATATCCTTGTTCCTCCTTCATATGTACCTAAGACTTCTTTTTCCACTAGAAACCAGAGGGATAAAAAGAAAATAGGATCAGAAGCTGCTGAGGCACTTGATATAAAGAGAGCAAAGACAAAGAGGTGGCAAGATGAGTTTAATGGAGAAGCTGAGAAGAAACTCATTTTTGACATTGTGTAGTGGTATGATTACCCCTAAAGAGAAGCTTCTAGTTCTAACACACACCCAGTCCACAGAAAAGAGTTCAAAACTGTTTCCTTACAATGTCTGGAATCTTGGAGTTCAACCTATACACATTCATTTATTAAAGAACAGTCTTGTCACTTATTTCAGTTATGGCTAAAGGTACAGACAGATCCTCAGGCTATTTCGCTTCCCCAGAAGCAGGAGAGCAGTGGTTATGGGCATAAAGTTTTAAGTTAAAAGATTTGGATTAGAATCACAGGTCTGCTTGTGATTAGATTTTGACAATTTATTACACCTCTCTAAGCCAGTTTTGTAAAATCACAAATCTAACATTATGCTTTTTCAAAAGGTTGTGGTGAGGAGTGTATGGCTACCTAGCACAGGTTGTTGTCATCATCATTGTCATCACCATCATAATCATCGTCATTTTACAGATCTAAAAACCTTTATGTTAATGTCTTCCATGTTGGATTGTGCTATGTATTCTCTCTGATTCCCAGATTTGGACTTTGCTCTCAAACCCTGACTCATTTCTCATCTCCCCTGATTAACTTGGGGTGTGCCACAGTTCTCTGGGGCTATTTCTAGTCTTCAGACCACAACACTTTCTAAGCTGCCCCTTGGCAGCCTGGGTGACAATGCCTCTGTTGAGCACCATCAGGACCAATCTGAACTAGCCTCTCTTTTTTGGCACATTGGTCAAAATTCCAAGAAAAGCTTCTCTGCCTTCTGTAACCTAAATCTTCAAACTTCCAACTCTACATTTTCAAGCTTTCTCCAAATTTTGTTGTCTTTTGTTTATTCTTGCCCTAAGAGTGACTTATGTGAAAATTCTTTGAAATTATAAAGTGCTATGGAAATGTTGAAATTGCCATGTTTCTGTCTTCCGGCCAGCTGTTAGTAAATTTTTAGCACTAAGTTATAATCATTAACACTGTGCATGAAAAGCCTCATTTACATTTTGATTTCTTCTACATTTTTACATCTGCACAGAGGTACGCTTTTTTATATTTTGAGGGAGAAAGTTTTACGACTTCATCTTTATTTTAAAGCACTTTTTCAGACATGTGAGAACTTGTGCAGTCTGTCTCTCAATTCAGTAAAGCCTCTCTAGGTAAGGAAAACTGAGAATAAAGTTAAGCTTATTTAAGAGGAACCAGATGTATATAATTCTTTATCAAGAAAAGCAGTTTCATTAGTTTTAATTCATAATCTCAAATTTTTAACCAAGTGTTAACAATCTAGTATATTTGGGAAATTATTTTGATGAATAGAAATATGATTTATTATGAGGCTTTTTTTGACAAGAAATTGCTTATTATAAGTTCAAAACCCTTTTTATGGGTGAAATAATGTCACCACAATATTATTTAAATTATGTTTTGCTCTGCTACCTCATAAATATATTAAATCAATAAATAAAAGACAACAAAACAAATAAACAATAAACAATAAACAAAAGACAACAAAATTTGGAGAAAGCTTGAAAATGTAGAGTTGGAAGTTTGAAGATTTAGGTTACAGAAGGCAGAGAAGCTTTTCTTGGAATTTTGACCAATTTTGACCAATTTTCCAAGCTTTTCTTGGAATTTTGCCAAAAAAGAGAGGCTAGTTCAGATTGGTCCTGATGGTGCTCAACAGAGACATTGTCACCCAGGCTGCCAAGGGGCAGCTTAGAAAGTGATGTGGTCTGAAGACTAGAAATAGACCCAGAGAACTGTGGCACACCCCAAGTTAATCAGGGGAGATGAGAAATGTCTTGCATATTAATAAAAGTCGAACAATCATGTAGAACATGGAGAAAGAATATGAACAACTTAACATGAAAAGAAATAGAAATAATTAGTAAACACTTGTAAATGCTTAAAATTTGAATAAAAACCAAAATTAAAATAAGACCTTGTTAAATTTATCATATTGCTGTGTACAGTGCTGCACGCTTGTAGCCCCAGATACTTGAAAGGCTGAGGTGGGAGGATCCCTTGAGCACAGGAAATCAAGTCTAGCCAAAAATATAAAAGATCCATAATATACAGTGTAAGCCCATAATTTGAGGTGGCACTGTCCAATAGAACTTTCTGAGATAATGGAACTGTTCTGTATTTGTGATGTGCATTATGGTAGCCAATAACTACATGTAGCTATTGGTTAGTTAAATTGCCAATGTTACTCAAAACTGAATTTTTAATTCTTTTAAATTTAAATCTAAGTAGCTACTTGTGGCTAGCGGCTCCTGTGTTGGACAGCACTGTTTGGGAAAACAGGCAGCTTGTTAAACCTTTTATAGTGGTACAAATTTATATACCCTTTCTGGAAAATAATTTGGAAAAATCAAAATTTAAAAGGCACACATATTTAGACTTAACAATACTAATATAGGTAACCCATAGTAAAATAATACTTAAAATGTGCAAAAGTGTCAAATAATATTTATTGCAGCATGCTTTGTGAGGATCAGTAATTAGATAGCACTTAAATACCTTAAAAATCTGTTAATATAAAATAAGTTAAATAAATTGTTGTATGTTCATTCTATGCAATTTTATACAGCTATTTAAGAAAGTATGTTAGATTGATAGTCTAAGTGAAAGAATAATTATGTAGCCAAAAATACACATAGTATGGCAACCCATTTCCCAAAGAGAAAAATAAAAAATGTATGTGTATATTTGTGTATGCATCAAAATATATGTAATAAATAAAACAAAGTGCCATTGGTAGTTTTCACCGGAGCATGGGTTTATATACTAATGTGCTGCTTGAATATTCTAAAAGCATGTTTTCTTTTTGAAATTAAAAAATCTATATAAAAATATTAATTTTTAATTATGTACTCACTAACCTCAGTTAGGATTCAAATTATGCAAAATTTTTATTTACTTTTTAAGATTTTACAATTCTGTAGGGAAAATAGACATGAAAAAATAAATTGTAAACAGTTGTGAACATCGGGGATGCTGACTACATCAACATAAGAAAGGGAGAGGATACATAACTGTATATTTACTCTTGACTTTTGCAGGTAGTGTTGCTAAGTGTAGTTACAATCTTTGTGAATGATCAGTGCAAAACCAGCTGTCTTCCAATGCCAAAGTCGCATGCTATTCCTCCTGCACAGAAGCCCACAGGAGGTGCTAAGCAGGCGCAACCTTTTGGTGGTACTCCTCTTTTATGCTTTCAGTTATCACAAATCTTGGATCAAAGAGAACAGTCTTTCTAAACTATAAATTTGATCTCACATGGTCTTTCTCTTAAAAAAAAATAAATAAATACACAAACAAACCTTAGAAGTCTCTGCAGAGTTTACAGAATAATGTTTGGTCCCAACTTCTTAGCATTATATGCCAAGACCTTTGCTGTTTGGCCCCAGTTTACTTTTTCCGCCTTTGTCTTGCACTACTTCCCCACTCTCTTCCCTCTTGCAACAGACTACTCATTCTTTCCTGAAATAGGCCAAGCACTCTCATCCTTTCATGCCTTTTTTCACACAGTTTTCTCAATAACACCTTTAATTGCAGCCCTCTGCCCTTTACCTACCTGCCGGACTCAAAGCCTTGCTTACAGTCACCTCTCTGAATTTCTTCTTGATGCCACAGGCAGAGCTAATTTCTCCCATGCTCTCTGTTTTCTGAAACTCTCTGTAATTACTTCTATCCTAAATTAGAGATAGTATTTCCATATTAAATTAGAGTTAATTATTTGAATTACTCATTACCATTTTCCTTTGTCAATGATGAGCTGCTGTTATCAAGTCTCATCCATCTCTGTATGAAGTAATGCATACGTAACCTGGCATACAGTGAGCCCTTGCTATATGGAGCTATTATTCTGTTGTTTATATTCTTAGTGCCTCCTCAAATGTATATTATAGACTTGTTATTTAATTGATTTTGACTTGGATTTGTGAATTCTTCATAGCACATACTTTAAAGACTTGTCTATCAGCTAAATCCTGGCTGAAAATAGTACTGTCCTATTGCTGACGGATATGCTTTTGTGAATCCTGAAGGCTTTTATTTTCCCTGCTTTTAGCTTATCATATTGCTAATTATCTTTATATCTTCATTTAATTTGTTTATTTTTTTTGCAGAAATCTTTACTGAACACCCACTATGAATCAGACAGTTTACTAAGCACTCTATATACAGAAGTAAATAAGATGAAAATTATTCCTGCCCCCATGAAGTTTATCATCTATTAATAGCAGGGAACATAGTCCTTAAACAAAAGATTATATAATTAAAATTTCATATCTGCTATGCAGGAAAATCATAGAGCATTATGAATAATTATTAAAAAGAGGGCACTAACTTCATCAGAGGGGTTAAAGAAACCTTTTCGAGGAAGTGACATTTAGGCTGATATCCAAAGAATGTGTAAGAGGTAGGTGGAAAACAGTGGCCAGGAATAGTGAGGAAGATGGAAAAGTGGTAGAGAAATTCAGACAAAGGGAACTAAACTCAGAAAAGTAGTCAGCATGTTTTACAGAGCCAATTTTTGTTCAGTAATGATCATAACTCCAGCTCTCAGTAGCAATTAAATTCCTAGGCTTTGTTCCATATTTCTGGATCAAATGTTCCTTTCTAAACCTGTCTTTCAATATTTTCCTTCAAATATATACCTCAGCCCCATGGGCCATGCCCTTACTCATACTCTTCTCTTTGGTTGGAATGTTCCATCTCTCCATGTTCAAATTTTACCCGTCCCTCAATGGCCAATTCAAACCCTAAGGTTCTTTCTTACCCAGCTCAACTGGCAGCAGTGATACCTTTCTCTCCACCATTTCTATGACATTTTGTCTCTGTCTCACTATCTGTATCCCTGTATGCAATTTATATTTGATTTATGTCCATATCCCACTCCCCAAAAGAGATCTAGCATAATGCCTTGTACACGTGCATGTTTCATGTATTTCTCTTGAATAAAAATGACTTTTAATGAGCCATGCATGGCATTGATGAAGTAACTTGGATGGGGCATCAAAGGTCCACAGAGTTTGAAGGCAAAACTCTTTAGTTGAACTGTCGTTTAGTCAGGAGTTGGATGTGCGTTTATCACGTGTATCATTCACAGCCAGTTAGCTCAGTTGATTAGTGTATTGTTAATATCATGTGTATCATGGTTGGTTGCAACCTTCTGAAAAAAGGAACCATGAGAAAATGAATACAGTTCTTACAATCACTTTTGGAAATCAGGAGAGTAGCTCTTACAGCCTAGTACTTTAGTGTTTCAGTACCACTCTACACACACACACACACACACACACACTCACTAGGAAAAAGACATTTATTTCTATTTGTTTTTAAATAAAAATTCTAAAATTAACTTTTGAGCTCTCTCCAATGGGTGCCTTCAGAGGTTTATGGTTTGTTCAAGCTGTAACACTGTTCTTTTCTTGTACAAGGTTAGCATAACTCTGAAGATCAAAAGTGATCATTTCTTTTGGCTCTGAGTCTAAGGGAGACATGTATGCCTCTGGGTTATGGAACCACCTCTTTCTCCTGAGTCTACTTGGAAAGAAAGGTTCGAAGAGCTGGATCTATCATTATCTTCCCCTTAAAGCATCAGTACATTCTCTCTGACACAAAATTTATTTTTCTTTGGACAAATTCAAAAGATTCACATCTTTTCTGATTTCAAATCTGTAGGGATAAGATAACTGTGTTGCCCAAGGTTCCGGGTTGGTTAAAAATGATCGTGGTGAGTAAAGACACAGTGTTTTTAAAGCTGGGTGTCTGCAGAGCTTCCTTTGCTATGTACGGAGAGAAATACTAATCTGTGATCACAGAATGAACCACTAACCTTGGCTGTCCGTCTTATAAATGTGGGCCTTTGATCATACGAGTCCAAAACAGGAAAACCATTAATAGTGCACCAGTGGTCTCGTCTTTATGTGGGAAGGATGCAGAATGTTTATAGCTGGGAAGAGCCCCTCCCCCATCTCCACCCCCCCCAATAGGAAATTATATGCCAAGGTATTTTCATCTCTTTTTAAATACAATGCAGTTAACAAGTTTAAAATGAAGAGAGTGTGGATGGAGCAAGGATGATTGAAGTAATTCCATTGAACACATTCAAATTACACTGACAGCTACCGGTTAAGGAAGCCAATTGATTGATGTTAATTCCTTAAGGATTCTGTCAGCTGAATCATAGGAGTACCTAAAAAAGACCATTATCTCTACTAGGGTGGATACTTCACTCTATCAGGAGGACAGGAAATGTATCAGTCATGGGTTCAGATGGCATCAAGTGGTTTACATTCTCATCTAAACTTATTCTGAACGAACTAACTTTGCTCTCTCCCTCCTCCAAATTCTGTCTCTTTCTCTGCAGGATTAGGCAGAATCTGCACCTTTTTCCTGAACCAGAGGTAGGAGTAATCTCAGTGGCAGACAAAAGAGATATGATTTCACTGCAATATGGTTCTATTCTATTTTATTTTCTAAGAATTTTATGCACATTGTCAAATGTGACTATTAATAAAATGTGAGCCTTGCTCATATTTTACTGGTATTTGTCTAGAGATGGAAACTTGGGGGAAGAAGGATTTAAAATCCATAGCATCCTGAGAAAACATCTCTTCACTTGTTTGTGTTCTCTCTAGCCTGCACACTTCTACAGAGCAGGGAATCTAGTAACTCTTGCTACTGTATCTCCTATGTCTTTCTTTGAGCCTGGAACAATAGTGAATGTTTCTAGAAAGAATAAACTTTTCAGAATAGAAAGATTCATTGAAAAACCTGGAGATGTTTTGCAGGACAAGAAAAGACCTTAAGGGAACATAAATGTCATGTATTATTTTCTTAAGAATAGACAACTGGAGGAAAAATAAGTCTTCTCTGTGTTGATACAGGCAGCAGAGAACAGAGTCCAGAGTCAAAACCATCAAGAGTTTGTTCATGGAAAAAATATTTCTGTTCTAAAGGTCTAATGTTTTTTAAAATTGTCTTCAAAACTCATGTATCAGCTATATTTGCTAGTGTGAGTGAAATATTTTGAGAATATTGAAAGGAAATTGGCATTAAAATGTGATTACTATCATTCGTTTTCAAGTAGACAGATTAGGGGATGCATTGTATAGCACTGTAGGTTCATTTGCCCTATAAGGCTTTCCCTCATCTCCTCTCCAGTCAAGAAGAACTAATTCCTCTGTATTAGTATAGTACTTTGTACATCTCTTGTTAAAGCACTGCCACACTGAAACATATTTTATTAATACTTGCACCTGATTGAGATCCTTGATGGAGAAAGGAAAGGAAAGAAAACTAAGAGTTAATTGAGTTACTATGTCAGATACAATACTGGATTTTTTTCACATGATGTACTTTCATTTAATTATCAGACTAACTTAATGACATTGACATTATTTCCCCTACTTTTCAGATAAAAAGCTAAGGAGAGGTTAACAGAAACTGACCCATTCCATGCTTATAGTAAGTGGTATTCCCAGGTCTTACTGACAGTAGATCTCAAGCCGTTTTCACTCCACTGTACTTAGCGGCAGTGGAACGTAGTAGTATTGGTTCTAGAATCAGACTGCCTGGGTTTATACCTCAACCTTGTGCCTCACAAACTGCATAATGCCTGTCATAATTAACTGAACTGTAAATGAAAAAATAATAATAGTATATAACTCATAGGATTGTTGTGAGAATTAAATGAGGCAATACCCATTAATCATTTAGAAGAGTTCCTGGGACATGGTAAATATTGAGTAAAGGTTAACTAGTTTTGAGAACAGATAATAGATAATTTTCTTTTGTATTGACAGAATTTAGCATGGTGCATAACTCAATGCTTACGATTTTGTAAACCCTCAAAACATGATCGTAGAATTTAATTCTATGGTGATGAAGTGGGAGAATTAAGAAAAATTACTGGTAATCTCTGAAAAATATTTTTGTGATATTGTCTTAACTGTAAATTATCTTTTATGGTTCATACATCTCAGGAAACAGTGTGGGGTGTTCTCCTTGTTACTTATTAACACTTCCACAGCCATTTTGCACCTGTCTTTTTTCAAAACACAGCTCTTGAATATCAATTAATAAACATGGAAAGGATGATGAAATTAGAAACATCTGTGACTACAGCAGCAATAACTGTTCCAGGCAAGAATTACCAATTGATGCTAAAACTAGTAGATGAGTATTTCCATTTTTGCTTAAGATGTTGAAAATCACAAGCAAATGTCATTCCCATTTTAATAATGAAAAAAAGTTAGATAATCTACAAAATCATGAATTTTTTTAAACCATGAGAGAACTGAGGTTGCTAGGCAAACCAACTGAATTCTGATGAATGGCATACCATCATGAGAAGAGATGGAACAAAAGAACTATTTCATCTTTGGCAGAATATAAGAGGAAAATATTTCTGTCGTGAAAGCAAGAGGAAAACAGCTACATTGGTACCAAATTCTTTAAAGCAATATGTGGGAATGCTTAACAATAACTGTGAGAACCTAGATAAAGGGAGTTGACCCTAACTAAAAAATCATTTTCCACAGGCCTCCAGAGGTGTTCATGCAGAAGACTGAATGCAGAGCTGGAGGCGGCACAGAGGCTCCTTGGCAGCACTAGAGCGCAGGTGTGCACATGGCGATTGGTTGCCACTGGGGGAAAGTTGCAAATTATCACTCACTTTCCTGGATCCATGTTTCATATAAAACAAATTCTTAAGTCACTGGGGGAGGAGCAATAACCCCTCTACCAGGGCCAAAGAAATGGTCCTCTGCTATGTGAAAGTGATGATAATAAAGCTGTATGTCTCTGAGGAAGGGTAAGAAACCCTTTCTGCCCCAGGACCCAGTAAAATATCTACTCCTTCTGGGATAAGAGTAGAATTAAAAGATTTCTACTTCTTAGAAACATAAAAGAAAACTCCTCGGCCCAGCTTCCTGGATTAATACAAAGCAGAGGTCTACAACAGCCGGGGAGGGCCAGGAATCAGAAGAAAAAGAAGGAGCAAGAATGCTGAAAAGTCAGGGCTTCAAGGCCCAGGCCCCTATGTAGGATCTTCCTGAGAATGAAGCTAGATCAGAAGAACCAAGAATCCCATCCTCTTAGCAGGAGCTTCAGACTGAGTAACCAGCAACAGTCTACTACTGGGGGTGGGGCAAGGGATGGAGAGAGAGCCTTTCTGCAGTACAGAATGGCTGAAACCTGGAGATGGAGCAGGAACACTGAGAAAAACCTTCTGATACCCAAGAAACCACTCTAAGCACAATATAACATATCTCACCATGAAGGAATTGGAGGTGTATAGTACACTTAAGGTAACAATAGCAAAACTAGTTACCAAATCCAGCTTAATTACTAACTATATTGACTCAACTCAGGGGAGGTATATCCATTTCTAAGCATAAATACTATTTACCTAGATCTCTGCTTTTCTTCTATACCCAATGACCAATATTCATTAAGAAAATTATGATCCATACCTACAAAGGCAATAAAAAATGATGACCTCATTGTCAAGAGATCAAAAAAGCAAGAGAACCAGACTCAAGGATGACTCTGATAGTTAAAACAATCAGACAGGAGCATTAAAATAACTGCAATTAATGTATTAAATGAATTACTGAAAAAGGAGGATAACATGCATAAACAAATGAGAAATTTCACCATAAAGATGGAAACAAAAATTAACCAAATGAAAATGCTAGAAATAAAAAGACGAATATGATATCTTAGGTATAGAATATTGAATTTTTATTTTTTTAAGTTTTAATTTTAATTTTTTTTTTTGGTGACAAGGTCTTACTCTGTCATCCAGACACTAGAGTGCAGTGGTGTCATAATAGCTCCCTGTAACCTCAACTCCTGGGCTTAAGAGATTCTCCTGCCTTGGCCTTTAGGGTAGCTGGGACAAAAAGTGCATGCTACCATGTCTGGCTATTTTTTTTTTTTTTCACTTTTTGTAGAGACATGGTCTCACTCTTGTTCAGGCTGGTCTCAAACTCCTGGCCTCAAGCAATCCTCCGCCTTGGCCTCCCAGAGTGCTGCGATTATAGGCATGAGTCACTGCGCCCAGCCAGAATATTGACAATTTATAAGCTGACTGAACACAGTCAAGAAAAGAAGAGTAAACTGGAAGATAAGGCATATAGAAATTATTCAAATTGTGCAAGGCATGGTGACACATGCCTGTAGTCCCAGCTACTCAGGAGGCTGAGGCAGGAGGATTTGCTCGAGCTCAGGAATTCGAGGCTGCAGTGAGCTATGACTGCATACTCCAACCTGTGTGATAAAGCAAGACCCTGTCTCTAACGAACAAACAAACAAACAAAAAAGAAATTATTCAAACTGAAACATAAAAATAAAAAAGATTGAAAAGGTAGATATACAAAAACATGGCAATTTTACATACTAGCAATGAAGTTTTAGAAATTATTATTATTTCGTTATAAGGGATAAGCTGCTGTTCTTATCAAAGGTCTCCTATTCCTCTTGAACTCTTGATTCTGTTTTTTCACCTTCACAAACCCTCTGATCTTTGTGCATTCTCTCTTCCATCATTGCCCATTTTCCTCTTTATTCAATTATTCCCTTTGCCTTCTAAACACTCTAGTAGTTACACTAAAACAACACAAAAACAAGCACAAATAAACATTGTAACTCCATATCCCTCCACTACTCCCCTCCAACCTCCTCAAAACACCCCCACCCTGGTATTTGCTCCCACTACTTCTCTGAATCGACGCTGCCCAAGACAGCCAATACCATGGTTACTTCTCTGCCATGGACTTAGCCTCTTAGGAGTTCCTCACCAGCCATCACTCCTCCTTTCCTGAAACATTTATTTATCCTGCCTTCCTTGACACAACACATTTCTTTTTCTGCCTCACTGAAAACTCATTCTCAGTCTCCTTTTCTGGCTTCATTTCTCCTATTCAATCTCTAATTGTTGATGTGCTCCAGGGTTGAGTCTCAGGCTTCTTCTGTTCTCTGTTCTATATTTTTTTTCCATAGAAAATCATGCTACTTGCATGCTGAGGTGTCCCAAATTTTCACTGGGATCCTTGACATCTCTTATGAGCTCCAGATTTTCATGCACCACTAAATTCATGGCGTTGTCACTTTGATGACCAATAGATATTTCAAACATATCATGTCCCAAACAGAACTTTTGATTCTCATCCAGCTTCACCAAATCTATTTATTCCATAGTCTCCATCATCTCAGTAAAAGGTACCATCATCTACTCAGTTGCTCAAGCCAAAAACTTAGAAGAGGATATATTAGAAAAAATGGCGGATTAGGGGAGACCTCCTGGCTCTCTGCTCCCACAGCGGGAGGTGAAGAACACGGACACCCACACGCGAGTGAGGCGCTCTCCCACGGGATCGGCTTTGCGAAACTGCAAAGAAGCAGCGAGGGACAAACAGCGGCGCTGGTAAAGTAAGGAGAACTGTAGAAACACCCGGAGGGAGTGGGACAAAAGGAAGTGCAGCGCGGGTCAGCCGCACCCGCGGCGGGCTGGCCCGGGCAGAGATATCTGACTCACAGGAAGGCGACTCTTCCTTCACCAAACCCCACTCCCACGCAGGCAGGGAAGTGCCAGAAGTCGGAGCAAAGCGGTAGCACAGACTGCCGAGCGGTGGGGAGCCGAGACATGAGCGGGTCCATTTTAAATGCGCGCGCCGGAGCGCGGCGCCGGGAAAGCATCGGAGGGGAGGGGCTGTTCGGAGCGGGCGCCCCGCGGATCGGACACCGCGAGCCCACAGAGGAGAGTTTGGAGGCGGCTTCTCGCCACAGGAGACCGCCAGGACTAGATCGCGAGAGGGGAACTCCATAAAAGAGGCTCTTTCCGTGGAAACCACTGAAAGTTCGGTGGGCGCTGGGAGGGACACA
>CAUYSK010034810.1:0-17346 GCA_963575035.1 Avahi laniger | reverse complement strand
GAAAAACAAACACCACATGCATTTGCTATTAAATTGAAACTAAACGATGAGCACACATGTGCACAGAGGGAAGTAAAACTCAGTGGAAATCAACCAGGAGGTGGGAGTGAGGAGGGAGGGGCAAAAACCTACCTAATGGGTAAAATGAACACTATTTGGGTGATGGACACACTTATAGCCAGGACTCAAGCATTACAAAAGTGACCTAAAACATTTGTACCCCCTTAATATTTTGAAATAAAAAATAAATAAATAAACAACAACAAAAAAAAGAAGCTACCAGAGCTGGGAGATGGGAGAAAGGGGAATCAGGAGTTATTGTTTAATGGGTACAGAGTTTCTGTTTGGGACAATGAATAAGTTTTAGACATAGATGGTGGCAATGGCTGCACAAGATCATAAATGCAATTAATGCCACTGAATTATACACTTAACAGTTAAATGGCAAATTTTATGCTGTACACACATACAGAGACACAAAACACATACATATGGACATATGATCACAATGGAAGAAAAAGTTTTCAAACTAGTAGTTGGAGCTGGACACAGTGGCTCACACCTGTATCCCAGCACTTTGGGAGGCTGAGTCAGGAGGATCACTTGAAGTCAGGAGTTCGAGACTGAAAGGGTGTGATCCTTTCACACAGCAGTTAGGATATACAGAAACAAAAGTTTATTTATTTTTCTCAGAAAGAAAGAGAGAGAGAGAGAAAGAGAGGGAATGGACATGGCACACAGATGAAGGAAGGAAATGCCAGACCACGGAGGGAAAGTTGCTTGCAGTTGTAAAGGGTAAAAATGGCTTTTTCCCTGCTTCTTTAGCAGACTGATAATAGAAGTGGCAACGAAGTTGTTGCAGCTGTTCTTTATTTTTTCCTTTCTCTGTGAGGCTGATTTTATCTGAGTCCTTGGAATCTGGTTTTTGGTAGGAATTGAGGCAAAGAGCTGGAGTGGGGAGCTTGAACCCTACTGCCTGCTTCAGGCTCTTCAAGGCTAAGAAAGAATTCTTAGAGATAACAAGTTAGGCCACAGCTGTTTAATTAAACATAACAAAGGGCAGTTATACTGTGAGTTTATTAGTAAGACCACCTTTCGGAGACCAGCCTGAGCAACATAGCAAGACCCCTGTCTCTACAAAAAAAGAAAAAGAAAAATTATCCGGGTGTGGTGGCACATGCTTGTAGTCCCAGCTACTCAGGAGGCTGAGGCAGGAGGATCACTTGAGACCAGGAGTTGGAGGTTGCTGTGAGCTATGATAATGCCACTGCACTCTAGCTGGGGCAACAGAGTGAGACTCATGTCTTTAAAAAAAAAATGATAGTGAAAGAGAATGTATTTGTGATATATAGAGAAGGATTTCTCGAACCAAACATAAAAGTGTTGCGGTAAATAAATAGAAAATAAATTTAACCACATAAAAGAAAGAGCTTATGTTATTGGGGAAAAAAAGAAAGAAAGAAAAAAAAACAGATTAAGAAGAGAAATGAATGTACCGTAGAATAATGTGATGTCCTAGAGATAAAGAATGTTTTTTCCTCCTTGTGGGTTTAGACTGTCTCAACCCTGAAAATGGATGTTTGCCCTTTGAAGGGTGTGTGTGTGTGTGTGTGTGTGTGTGTGTGCGCGCGCGCGCGCGCGCGCACAGTTAGCTCACCATGTGAACAATCAGACGACTCTGGCCTGCTCGACTTGCCCTGTGCTGCTTCCTGGACTTTCGTTAAGCTCTCATGAAGTGTAACCTGGGACTGAATGATCCGGACATGGAGAAATGTCCCACCGGGGGCTGCCGTGGGTCCCACTGTGAGACCAAACCTGTAGGCAGGGGCCAAGGTTTCCTGAAAAGTGCATGAAAACTAGCTGTAATTAAAGTGGTGGTTATGGTCAGGTGCGGTGGCTCACACCTGTAATCCTAGCACTCTGGGAGGCCGAGGCGGGAGGATCGCTTGAGCTCAGGAGTTCGAAACCAGCCTGACCAAGAGCGAGACTCCGTCTCTACTAAAAAAAATAGAGAGAAATTAGCTGAACAACTAAAAATATATAGAAAAAATTAGCCGGGCATGGTGGCATATGCCTGTAGTCTCAGCTACTCGGGAGGCTGAGGCAGAAGGATTGCTTGAGCCCAGGAGTTTGAGGTTGCTGTGAGCTAGGCTGACACCACAGCACTCTAGCCCGGGCAACAGAGTGAGACTCTGTCTCAAAAAAATAAACAAATAAAGTGGTGGTTATGAGCACGGGCTCTGGATCCAGCCTCTCCAACTCCCCACTTGCAAGAGGTTTGATAACAGACATGTTATTGATTCTATCTGCCTCAGTTTCTTCATCTCTAAGATGAGTATCATGATAGTACCTACCTCACAGGAATTTGGT
Organism: Avahi laniger; assembly: GCA_963575035.1. NCBI lineage: Eukaryota > Metazoa > Chordata > Mammalia > Primates > Indriidae > Avahi > Avahi laniger. The sequence continues at coordinate 14,976 of CAUYSK010034810.1, read as the reverse complement.
GAGGATTAAATTACTTAAGATGTGGAAAGCAGCTGGAAGAACGTAGCACATACAAAATACTTAGTAAACATTAACAATAGTTCTTAATATTAATCATCTGCATGTTGGAGGTAAGGGAGACCTGAGGGGAAGAGAGGCAGGTTAGGACCATGGTGTGCAATGAAGGGAATTCCAGGGAACAGTGGAATTCTTGGGTTATGATCAGCTCTAAACACACCACTTCACACCATAATTTTTCTGAATTATCTATAACACTTCATTAATTCCTGTAGCCTGCTAAAAGGTAGGAGTGTTATGGAGAATAAAGTGTGAAGACACTAAAGGAAAGCAAGGCCTGCCCCATATCAATCCCTCTGCCCCTTGCCCAGGAGAAACAAGCCCTCTTCCAGGGATGGTGTCAGAATCCTGGGAGTGAAGTGAGCAGGTCCCATGGTGTAGCCAGGAGCACACAGAGGTGCCAAGAGAGACGCTTAGGGGCCTAGGAAAAGACCACAGTGATCCCGGATTCCCTAAAGGATGCTGTTGGAAAAGGAAGGGCTGGAGTGGAGAGGCAGACACTTGGGTTAACTGGGAACCATTGTGTCCAGATTTCTTCTCTATTTCTACCTGCCCGACCATGTGAGCTCACCAAGCACTTAAGAACAAAACTCAGTCCAGGAGGAGTGTTCTGGTCTTCTCCATCCAATAAAAAGTGATTATTGGCAACTCCTACTTTCATACCAGCTCAACAGGAAGTCAGCCCCAGTGAGGGCATCTGAGAACCCCCGAAGGATCATTGGTGTGGGTTCCTTTAGGATATTGCCCTTCACTTTCCTCCTCCACTCGGCGTCCCACCCCACCCTCCCTTAGGTAAGTGGTTTGTCTGTCAAACCATCAGGTAGAACATTTCAAAGGTCACAAGACAAAAGCAATTACCAGTACATCTTTGTTTCCAACTGCACTTTTATTTCCACACAAAAATCTATTTGTGGAAGGTACAGAATTGCCATGAATGCCACGCACCATTCAGACTTAGCAGAAAGCAAACGAGAGCACAAGATGGATGGACTCAGCTGCTACTGTCCCCAGTGACTGGGAAGGAAAAGCAGAGCAGATCTAACAGGATAGCTGAGTCTGGGGGGACAGGAAAGCTCACGGTCAAGGAGAAAATAACACAGACACTGCACGGGGAGCCTTCAGCAAGGCAGGGGCCTACACGCTGGTAGAAGGGAGGCCCTAGCTTCCCTCCCCTTGCCCAAGCACACCACACCAATTGTGAGAAAGTTTGCCCACGGCGTCCCCGGCAGCAATGCGCAGACACAGTCCTAGCAGCAAGAGCACAGAAACACAATAAGAGCAAAGGGCAAAGCAGTCTGGGGGTTATGGGCTGCTTTTCAGCCCAAGACACAAAGCCAGCTCAGACTTCTGGATTTTTCCATCCTTGTTCACATCGCAGTGACGCAAGAGGATCTCCCGGAACTTGTCAAGGTCCACCCCACTGACGCTGGGCTGAGGGTGACAAAAGTAACATGTCATTAGGCAAATTAATATCAGTCTCACCCTTTAATGCCCTCCCTGAAGCTCCCTAAGTTCAGGGGGTGCCCTGCCTTCTGAGAGCGCTTCAGAGGAGCCAGGCCACGGGGGAGCGAGGAAATGAGCCTGTCCCCTCATGCCACCAAATGCTGCCAAGTGTAAGTTTTCTGCGTTAGCTTCATTTCTCAGCATGTCTCTTTAGGCAAAAAAAAAAAAAAAGGCTATTTCCACATCACTTCCCTGCAGTTCTTACAGAAAGCCTACCTTATTAGCAACCGTAATAAAGATATTTTGCTTCAAAGTAGAGAATCATGATCATAAATTCCGTCTTGCAACACTAATGAGAGAAGACACATTTTATTATCTCCCCGCAGGAGGTTTTTGTGTCTCTCATTTTAAAAAAGGTTATGCTGAATGAAAATCTAACTAAAACATTATGTTGTTGAGCTAGGGATATAAAATTTATTCCAAAAGATATTTTAGGGGCTAAGAGGGAATGTTAGCTAGAAATGTGATGCGTGCTAGCTAGGAAAAGTTTTTGACCTTGAGCTCAAAGGCTGCAAAGTGAGCAAGGCTTAAACTAATTGATTCTCTGTAGGTTATTTCATTTAATTTTCACAATAAGCTTAGGAGGTAAATAATTACACCTTTATTATAGATGAGGAAACAGAGGCTCAGAGAGAGCTTAAACATCTTGCCAAGCTAAAAAGTTGTGGCAGCATTTTTGATCCCAAGTCCTCTAACTCCAATTGAGTTCTCATTCCACTATTTCACACCACTGCCATGGAGGAAAGGCTGACCTAATGAAGCCTTGTGAATGATGATGAATCTAAACTTTAAAGTCAATGTGCAGAGAGAAAGAGAAATACCCAATTAATAAGATGTCCAAGGCCCTTGATTACAGGAATAGTTTTATGAGTAGACAGAGAAGGCAGCTACCTGCAGGGTTTGATTTCGGGGACCCTGAGCAGAGTTCCCCATCACCCAACTCTGCCCCAAGTTTTCCTCACTTTCAAAGAAATATTTAAAAGATCTTCATTAGGGAACAAAACTTTTCATTTCTTAACTAGAGAGGCACACTAAGACACACTAATTTGCACTGTCCAACAGGGTAAATGACACCAAATCTATCCCTGACAGCAAGTTTTAAACAGGGGGAAGGAAGCAAGAGAACAACAGAAACTGGGAATAAAGAGAGTGGTGTAGGATTCAGGGGGCTAGCAAGAGGTCAAAGGGTTTGGGGCCAGAAGATAAATTTGGCCAGCTTCACTCCTCTGTCGAGGGTGCCCTGAATGATCAGACTGCGAGGCTGAGATGTGTCACATTGGCAATAGGCTTTCTTGGTTGGGGCTCACAAAGGATAGCTCCCTGGTGATACCAGGCAAGTGTAGGTGTGGCCCAAAGAAATGTGGCTCAGAGGTCTCGAAAACGGTGTGCTGCACTCCGAGGCCCCATGCTAACTCATTCGTTGTGCAGTTGCAAAGTGGGATGTTGGTTTTCAGCGTCTCCAGTGATTTGTTGCTATAACTTTTCTTCAGTAAGTGGCACCCTGCCCTGGGATCCTTTTGGCAAATCCTACTTCTTAGAAAAGACTCAAATGGTAGTCACTTACACATTAGCATGAATTAATTAGCCAGTGTGTTTACCTCATTCAAACTATTCTAAGTTTTTTTGTGAATTGAAGAATAATAAGCTTTGTTTCCTGCCATAGTAATTATTTTCTTCAAGTGAGTGGGAAATATTTTTGATGTGTGAATGTGTGTGTGTGTGTTGGCGGGTGGGAGGGTATAAATGTGGATGTATGTAAGGGAAGTTTCTTTAAACCTTTAAGTTCTGTTTTTAATGCTGGGCAACTCAGTATGAGTCAGGAGCCCTAAATGCCACTACTCAAAAATGCATGTGTCACTGAAGACAAATCACCTGTAATCATTAGGGTCTCAGTCTTAATACCAGTTTTCATAACAAGTCACCAATTTAAGTGCAGGTAGGTTCCTGATTTAAGGGATCTATACGTATTAACTCTAATCTTCAGAACAACCCTAAGTGATTGTATCTACTTTCAATGTTAATTTACAGATAACTAAACTAAAGCACAGAGAGGTGAATTAACCTGCCCACTGTCACACAGCTGGCACATATTGGAGCCAGGATACAAACTCACAGGGAGGCCCCAGTGTGCATCTCTATATCACTATACTGTGTCATGATCTTTTATGTAAAAATGTAATTTTTTTCTCATTCATCTCATGGGAAACTGGGAAAGTGGACTTGAGGTAAAAACTGATTGAAAAATGCTTATCTTCCCCCTTTAATCCTGGCAATAGGGAGACCTCTGGGGCTGGCCCTCTCTCTCCATTGCTTGCCCATAGTAGGTGCTCAATTACATCGATGGAATTGGTGAATGACTGTCCTCCAGTGCAGCCTTCATGTTTTTGTCACATGCCCTCTCTTTCCTGTACATTCCAACTCTCTTAAAACAATGAAAGCAAGTGCCCAAGCCCTCTATTAACCAACACTCCCCAAATCTCTGTCCTAGAGGCCCCTGCACCGCGTCCTGACTACTAGAGGGATGGAATTAAGTTTTGATGGTGGTAGGTGCATTTTATTGTAATTCGTGATAACTTTCTACCAGTCAGAATATTTAATTCTTCAGAAGCTCATTCTCTAACTGTGCAAAGTTACAGTTTTCTCTGTCTCCACTTTGCTATTTACTGGCCACACAGGTGTCTGAAAACATTGAGGTGACAGACAGAGGCCAAGACACTACTGCTTAAGATGTCAATCCAGGCCCCTGCCAGCAAGGCTGTGCTTGTCACCAAGGAATAATGATAATAAATCCCACATCCAGGCCAGTCCTGTCCGCTGTATCTTCCCATTATCACCTGTCATTGCTATTTAAAATGAAAACAAGGGATTCTGTTGGTTTTCCTGCAGGATTATTTCACTAGGCAAATAGAAATGCCTGCTCAGGGAAGTCTCCCAGAGAGTGTCATACCAGGTGGTTGTGCTGTCATTTGAGAAGCTCAGGAAGAACTTCTTGGTTTTTCCAACTATCTTCCCGTCACCAGTTCCCACAACGCCCAACATTCTTGTGCTAGATATTCACTTTTTTGGATTACACTGCCTTCTTCTTGCCACCCATCCTCTCTTTGAAAGGTTGCTTATCAGCCAAGGGATAAGCAGCACATTGAGTCATTAACATCACGGTGAGAAAATATATACTGTATATACCAGAACCTTCTTCGATAGACAAATCTGATTCAAAATGAAGTCACCGTCATTGGCTTTCTGGGCAGGGAAGGGAAGAAAAGCAGGGCTGAAAGAAAAGAATTCACAGAAGGAAATGGGAAAGCATGCCTGCTCGTTCATCAAAAGTTGGCTAAAATCTGACAGTGAGTGCCAGAAATTTTGAAGTGTACAACCACTTGACTTAGTAATTCTATTCCCAGGAAAGAGCCAGGTATAGAGGAAAATGTATGCACAAGGATATTCATTACAGTGTTATTTTGAATCACAGACATGGAAAACAATCTAAATTACTCACAATAGGGGAATGTTTAGGTAAGTTATGATCTAACCAGAGGTGAAATATTATACGGTTACTGAATGACCATTACTATTATTCTACTAATATAATAAACTAGTATACTATGTATATCATATATAATATCATATTATAATGACTACTATTTGGTATAATCTCAACTATATATACAAAAGGAGAGAAATCAGTTCATAATGAGTCTTCGAGTGTAGAGGCCATGCTTCTGCATTTTTTCTCTCCTTTCAGATTCCTCTATGATGTATTTGTTATTTCTACAATTTAAAAAGTAAAAAAAAAATGTGCTAAGGGCTAGTTCTTTGGAGAAGCACATGTTAGATTCACTCCTTTAGGTTAGGTAATGTCCCCTCTTGTCAACCATCTTCCTGTCAATAGTAGAGAAAAGCAGATGGGGTGTCTATCAGGGAAAAGAAAGAACTTTAGGAAGGGCCTGGGGGCAGGAACCCTCCTCACCCCCAGGCAGACATCAGGGTCATCTCTGGCAGACCATTTATTTGGCTTCCAATATTATTGTTCACATTTCTACCTCTTCTTGGGAGATCCTGGATTTCTTGCCTTTGCAATTTCTAGTTTAAGCTGTAGATTCTCATGTTGATTTTTATACTGTGCTGAGTGAGTTGCAGGCTCTTAAAAAATCTTGTGCAGAAATTATTGTGCATATGATTAACAATATTGTGTCGTATACTTAAAATTTTGCTATGAGGATAGATGGTATGTTAAATGCTCTTACCACAAAAGGGAAAACAAACAAAAAGGGAGAGTCATGGCTGGAGAAACTTTTGCAGATGATGGATAAGTTTGTGGCATTATAGGTGACGATGGTTTCATGGGTGTATATCTATGCCTAAACACATCAAATTGTATACAAAAGTTCAGCTTTTTTATGTCAGTCACATTATCAATAAATTGGTTTAAAAAAAGAAATTGTGTCTGTTGCTTCAGGGACTTGCTATCTCTTCAGATTCACAGAGGACTTGGTACCATTTTTCAGAGCTTGGGAATTGGGGTTTTTGGTAATCAAATAATCTTGTTAATACGGAGTCAACATATGCATCATATATGGTTATTCAAGAATTAAAAGACAATAAAGGAAGCTTACTTCAGCGTTATTACTACAATCGTCAAGGACCTTGACCCAGACTGTAAACTTAGAAACTGGGTCAACTCCCTGCTGACCCGGTGATCATTCTCCGACAGTTGCTTTTAATATAAATTTCAGATATTGATTTGTTTACTTGTCCCATGAAGCTTTCTTATAAAATAAAAATAAAGAAAAAAGTCACAGGAGAAGACTCTTTATAAAGCCAAGAAATGTCAGATTCAACTAATGGTCATTTTTAAAGAAACCTAAAAGACTAAGAAAGATCCAATAAAGACTAGGAAAGACTCGATAAAGGCATGCACCTTCACTTACCTGGCTTCAGAGGAGAATCAACTATTGTGTACATACTTTTGAGCTCAATAAATCATCTGGAGAACCCTGGTAAATTACTTTTGTATTACTGACCACAGTCTGACTCAGTCCTTAGAAACTAGCTCTGTCTCAAATTGGCTGCTGCTTACACTGGGAGGTGCCTTTTCGCTGTCCCAGCAGCTCCGCAGAAACAGAGGCAAGGACAAAAGGGGTGGGAATCTTCTGATTTCCCATCAAGGTGATATGAGTCCATTAAAGGGTGAGGCTGGCCTCTGCTTCCCACTAATCTCTTGGTTGGTCTAGAACTTTTCCCTTCTTTTAACTGTCTCTGGAAAAAAAATGTCTACGATGTTATTGTTTGGATTTTACTTCCATCTTCTCCTATGGACCTTTGGAAACAATTGTCAAACTCAGTGACAAACGAAAGGTAGAATCATTGAAAATTCTTAAGATTATCCAGATTCAAAAGTGATGATTTTTTTTTTGATGTGCCATTTTTTTTATTTTTTTATTTTATTTTATTTTTATTATTATTCCAAGGTATTGTAAGGGTACAAACATTCTAGTTACACTTTATGTCTTTGCCTCACCCAAATGCAGGTTAAAGGCATGCCCTTCCCTCCCTTTAGTGCTCCCCGTGTCCTTTAGTTGTAGATTCGCCCCCCATCCCCCTAATCCCTGGAGAGTATTTTTGCCATGTGATCACCCTAGTGTTGATCAGTTAGTACCAATTTGATGGCGAGTACAAATGGATCCCTTTCTTCTGCTCTTGTGGTGCCTCACTTTGGATGATGGGCCTAAGTTTAGTCCAGTGAACAAAGGTTTAAATGTAAAATATTTTATAGAAGAGTATGGTGTTGGAATGGCCATAGTATATGACCTACAGAAACAGAAGGGTAAACTGTTGAAGTTCTGTGCTGAAAGTAAGGAACAAAAATTAATGAAAAATAGAAAAACACTGCATAAAGGTGAAAGTGAAGATCTTCATCGTGTATTGGAAGAGTTGATCTATCAGGGTCACAATGAATACATGCCACTTCAGGTACACTGATCACAAAACGAGCAAAGATCTGTCACGATAAACTGAAAATTGAAGGGAACAATGAATATTCAACAAGCTGGTTGCAGAAATATAAGAAAAGACTAGCATTCAATTTTTAAATATTCGTGGTGATAACGCACCTGCTGATCACAAAGCCGCAGAGAAATTCATCGACAAGTTTGCCGAGGTCATCACTGATAGGAACAAGTCTATAATGCTGATGAAACGTCACTCTTTGGGCCTTCTTGCCTCGGAAACACACTGACTACACCTGATGAGATAGCCCCTACAGAAATTAAGGATGCCAAGGACAGAGTAACTGTGCTGGGATGTGCCAATGCAGCAGACACGTACAAGTATAAACTTCCTCTGACAGGCAAAAGCTTGGATTCTCATCTTTTTCAAGAGGTGAATTTCTTACCAGTTCATTATTATGTTAACAAAAGGGTACGGGTAAACTGGGAACATCTTTTCTCATTGGTTTCACAAATATTTTGTATCAGAGGCTTGTGCTCACTGAAGGCAAGGCAACTGGATGATGACTGCAAAATTTTGTTATTCCTTGACAACTGTCCTGCTGATCCTCCAGCTGAAATTTTCACCAAAAGTAATATTTATGCCATGTACTCTCCCCCAGATGTGATTTCATTAGATCAGACATGTGACCAGGGTATCCTTAGATAAATAAAGAGTAAATATGAAAACACCTTATTGAATAGCATGCTAGCAACAGTGAATAGAAGCTTGGGTGTGGAAGATTTTTAAAAGGAGTTTAACAGAAGGATGTTGTATATGCTATTGCCAGTGCTTAGGACACAGTGACTACAGACACAGCTGTGCATGCCTGACACAACCTCTGGCCTGTAACTCTATTTAGAGATGATGATGAACAAGGCACTGACTTTGAAAGATTTCATATGTCAGGTGAGAAGAAAATGATGTCTTATCTTTTTACATATGCAAAAATAGACCTTCAGAGTCTATCAGTAAGCTAGAAGAAGTGGATATTGAAGAAGTTTTTAACATTGATAATGAGGCTCTGGTTGCTCATCTATTGACTGGTGGTGAAATAGCCAAAACCATTCTGTATGAAGATGATTGTGATATTAGTGATGATGAAAATGATGCTATTAACACTGCAGAAAAAGTGCCTATAGATGACAGTGAATATGTGTGATGGGCTTATTGAAAGACTAGAGCAGCATGCATTTATAATGCAATAAAAATAACATCAGCTTATAAAATCAAAGAGAAACTTCTCAGACAAAAACTGTTATTAAGGCAGATGACTTTGGAGGAAACATTTAAAAAGCCACCCGTCAGAATGCCATCTGATCCCTAGAGGACTCACTTTCTGGTCCCTCAACTGCTTCTGATGTTTCTTCTCACCTAAAAAAATAAAATACAGTGTACAGTAACCTTTTCATCAAAACATAGCATCATAGGTGGACACTGAAAGCCTGCTGTTGTTTGTTGCTGCTCTTGTTTAACGGTTGATACGAGTACCCTGGTGATGCTACTGTACTGTTTACTTACCCTGAATACATTAGTTTTTCACTATATATCTTTTTTTACTGTTAATGACTTATCTGTGAATAAGCATAAGAAAATGATTGCTTATTGGCAGGTAGCATATAAATTTAGAGTCAGAAATGATGGCAATTCCAAACAACCACAGATTCTCCATATGCGTGACTGAGATAGACACACCTTTGCTTTCCGATGGTTCAATGTACACAAACTTAGTTTCATGTATAAAATCTCTTTAAAAATGTATAAAATTATCTTCAGGCTATGTGTATAAAGTGTACATAGAATATAAATGAATTTTATATGTGACAAAACTTGATTTTTATCTTAAAGATACTTCATTATATATATGCAGATATTCCAAAATCTGAAAAAATTCAAATTGCAAAACGCTTTTGGTCCCAAGTATTTTGAATGAGAGATACTCAACCTGTACCAAACGTGGGTTAGGATGTGGAAAAATTGGAACCTTCGTATGACGTTGCTGATGGGATTGTAAAATGGTGCAACCACTTTGGAGAAAAGTTTGGGATCTTCCAAAATATTAAAAATAGAGTTACCATATGATGTAGCAATTCCACTCTTAGGTATATACTCAAGACAATTGAAGACATGCACATATAAAAATTTGTATATGTTTATGACAGTATTATTGAGAACAGCCAAAATGTGGAAACAACCCAACTATCAATACATTGATCAACCACCAAACACAATATGTTATATCCATATAATATTATTTTTTCATAAAAAAATGAAGTACTGATACATGCTACAACATGAATGAACCTTGAACATCATCGTACATGAATAAAAGCAGACAAAAATTCCAGATAGTGTAATATTCTGTTTATATGAAATGTCCAGAATAGGCAAAACCACAGAGAAAGAAAGGAATTTGCAGGGACTGAGGTAAAGGGGGAATAAGTAATAAAAGCTATGGGGTTTCTTCATGGGTGACAAAACTATTCTAAAATTAGATATTGGTGAATATGCTAGAAACTACTGAATTATGTACTTCAAATGGTTTAATTTTATGATATGTGAATTATATCTCAAAAAAGCTATAATCTAAAAAATAACAGAGCTGAAATCTGAATAAAACCAAAAAACCTAGCAATAGAATTCTAGCAATTTAATCTCTTTTGTTAAGGAATACTAGAAATAGAAGTATAATAAACTCTGAAATATGAAACAAACTATAAAATCATAAAATCAGATTAAATATTTTATTCATAGGTGTTTAAGTCTGGAGGGATTTAGAGGTACATATAAATTAGATTGTAAACTACCAGATGACAATAATCATTCATGCTTTGTACTGTACCCAACATGGTGGCAATCCAATATGGATGCCTAATGCATACTTTTAATAATGCTTCTCTCTTCTTTCCAGCATTGTGATTTTTAGAATGTGTAATGCTGATATTTAGACTTAGTGAAATTGAAGGCCCTGGATATGGGTTCTAGTTTTTTGAAAGGTCCTACCAAGATCTTGGAAATGGATTCTAAAATTTTAAAATCTGTTATATGTACGTTATCATAAAATAAAGGTAAGGTAAGCTAATGCCATAAAATAAAGGTAATAAATATGAAATTTAAGATGTTAAAATAATGGTAAATAATGTTAAATTAGAATAAACTTGGAGGAAAATGTATGTTTTTGTATTTATTATGTTTCAACTGAAGCAAAGAAAGGTATTTCTAGAGCCAGTAATATATCTGTAATTTATAACAGTAGCATGAGGTTACTAACTTTACAAGGAAAGAATGATATTGAATTATTCAACAGAAATACTTCAATTTTTTTCAGAACAGTACTAAGAAAACATAAAAATAAAGAATCAGCATATTTGAGCTTTAAATACCTAGATAAAGATGAATTTTGGGAACATTTAAATTTCAAATAAAATCTATGATTTTCTTGGCATTAGCACTGTAGGAAAATGTTATTTGTCTTAAAACCAGTAATAAATTCTTTAAATACTGTTGATATTTTCCCTTTCCTAATTATTAATTTACAAAGAAAAGTAATGACATAGAATAACCTGTGAAAGGATTATCATAGCATTTCATATAATGCCAATTATTTTTCTTTGCTTTAGCAATACATATGCCTGTTTTCATTATATCTCTCTAAAATTCATCTTTATTTCTAGTAATTCATCTTATTTCCTCTATCCGATGATTTCATCTTGCTACCTTTTACCATTTCATGTGATTATGTATTATTTTTCCATAATACTCCTATTATATATTTTTATTAATCTGCTTTGTTTCATAAATCTGTTTATTAGATCTGAAAATTATTCTTCATTCTTACCAAATTTAAATCTTAACTAAAACACCAATTCATACAAATGAAAAGCCTACAGCCTGTGTTTGATGTTAAACCAATTAGAAAATATCAATATTAGCAGTTTTCTTTCATCTACCAGGGTTTTTTAAATTTTCTACCTATCCACAGGAATTCTGTAAATCATCTCTCCAACCCAGAAGGTTTGAGTTTACTACACCAATACATGCTCTGTGAATCTGTTTGGCAAGAAGCAACAAATGTCTTAGAGTCCTTGGTAGGATATATAAGGTGCCAGATGGTGGGAGGTACGTCCCATTTAAACTCAGGAGCCTGCTGTCTTGGTGAAGTTTCTAAGGTGCCAGCAGCCTGTATCATATTAACATATTTCCTTTCAAAGTAAAAGATAAGTTCCTAAACTTTACACCCCTTCTAGTATTGAGAAAAATCCTCCTTTGGATTCTGCAGGCAACATGTATTCCCACCTCTACCTCAGCCTGTATCTGTGATCTCATGGGGAGTTTTCTATAACCAACTGTATGAGAAAGAAAACATTTAAGGGCTGGTTTACACATTGAAAATAGATTTGCAACAAGTAAGAACCACACAACTACAAAATAACAACTCCCATTGAGGTCTTGGAAAACCCTAGGGAGATATTCCTAGTGGGTAGACCTTGGGCAGTGCATTTAGTGTTTCTCTTTGATGGTAGTGGGGATGACTAAATAGATATATGGATATGTGCCAATTGATGGATGGTCTCAATAGATTTCCTGAATAGTCATGAACATGGAGGGAACATGACTGGGAGACTAGTGACAAGGAAGTCAGAGGAAGAGGTTAATAGGAGATCAGCAGAAGAGGACTTCTTAGGTCATTACTTAGTGTGAGCACATTTGTGACCCATTTATATAATGCCTCACCAAAGGGCATTCACCGCAGAGGAATCTCAGATAAACAAGGTGACCTGCTCTGTGGATGTCGGTCTCTTTCAATAGCCAATGCAATATTTGTCAATAAATTCAAGAACAAAGTGTCCCAGGCAGTTCAAATGAAAGTTACACAAGAGTTGAGCCATGTGAGTATAACCCTCTCCAGGGTTAATCTGGTCAGGGAAATTGCTGAGTAATGAGCTTGCAAAGAGCTGAGATAAAAGCTTTGTCTCTAATATGGTACAGTTCCCCAGGACCAGCCCGTCACCTGGTGGCAAATTGATTACACTGGATTTTTACATCATATTAAGGGTATCAATTTGATATTCTTGGAATAGACACTGTGGATATGGATTTTTCTTCCCAGTCCTATGATCTTCTGCCAGCAGCATCATCCTTAGACTCACTGAATGCCTTATTCACTGTCATAGGATCCCAAATATTGTTTCAGACCAAGGACTTCATTTACTGTAAGATGTGTGAGGAGATAAACTAATACCCATCAGATTCACTTGTCTTACCAGGTGCCCAATCACCTAGAACTATGGTGAGAACACACAGGTCTGGACCCAAGGGAATAAATAAAAACAGCCCATCTTGTTATAAATATCCCAACTCCTGTCCTAACATCTTTGGGCCCCCTGGTTCCTAAGGGAGGAATGCTTCTACCATAGAATAAAATAAAATTTCTATGAAACTAGAAGTTGAAATTGCCACCTTAATGAGCCATACAAATGAAGTAACAGGCAAATAAGAGGTTTGCTGAACAGTTTGGTGTAAATGACTAATTATTAAGGGAAAATAAGGTCACTGCTACACAATGAGGTAGAGTGTAAAATAGAAGGGATTCTCTGGGAAACTCTTACTGTTTCCATCAACAGTGGGAGAAGTTAAGGAACAACTCTAGCAACTGAATTCAGTTGGGATCAGTGAAGATTAGGGCACCCCATCGAGTAATGAAACACAAGCACTTTAGGTGCAAGCCGAGGTTGTAGAGCAGTTACCAGATAAGCAAGTTATTAATATCAGCTATTGCTTTATATCCAGGTGCAGAAATCACTATAGCATTCAGGCATACTTTCTTGCTTGAATAGCAATGAATATATTTGTGTATATTTATGTAATTTTTATATAAAATATTTTAGTGGTGGAAAACTTCATATTTTAGTGTTTATGTTAGTTTACCAAAAAAGAATTGTTATTATACTAAACTGGAAGGATACATAATATCACACTGATTTGAATAAAGTAATTGATGAAATTTGGGATCTTTGTAGGGAGAGAACAAACACATCTTTATTTGAATAATAAATAATTGTAAAATGTTAAATTTGAGAATTTTATTTTTATTGGTGTTTATAAATTTAAATATAGATACATATGTAATACATAGATGCTGAGTGGCCAAAGGAGTGATTTGCTGCATATTATTTTTTTGAGAGCAAACAGCATGCGCCCTTATTTCTTTTTCCAGCTGTCCTCTAGTCATATTGACTGGAAGCCTAGGAGATACATTTCCCAGAATCCCTGGTCAGCAGGTTTCTGGGTTAGAGTCTGCCAAGCAGAGGCTACAAAGTTCGAAAGGTGAAAGAGAAGCAGAGGAGGCCAGAAGCATTGGTGGCTCACGTCTGTAACCCTAGCACTTTGGGAGGCCAAGGTGGGAGGATTGCTTGAAGCCAGAAGTTTGAGATCAACTTGGGCAACATAGCGAGACCCTGGCTCTACAAAAAAATTTAAAAATCAGCTGGACATGGTGGTGTGCACTTGTAGTCTCAGCTACTTGAGAGGCTGAGGTGGGAGGAGCACTTGAGCCCAAGAGTTCAAGGGTTCAAGGTTACGTTGAGCTGTGATCACACTACTGCTACACTCCAGCCTGAGCCACAGAGCAAGACACTGTGTTAAAAAACAAAACAAAACAACAACAATAAAAAGTGAGAGAGAAGCAGAAACAATTATTCTTCATGCAGCAAGGAGACCTCATGGGCTTCAACAGATGTGGTGCTTTATAGCTCCTCCAGTCCCCTAGAAATTGCTCATGTGGTGCTATGGTGAGCTGAGATCATTGGTGGATTCCTGAAACTTCCAAATCCTCTCATGGCTGGTGATGAGGAGTGTTCTTTATGATCGCTGTTCCTCCAGCCCTTCCTATGTATTTTTAAATCACCAAGTTCACTATATTAAATTATTTCTTGCTTGAAATACCAGAGAATTTTTTTTTCCTGATCAAACCCTAACTGATACCCTGCCATTGCTTAAAGCGATCCTGAAATTTCGAGATTTGGCAATATTATTTGAGTTAGCCTAAATTTTTCAATGAAAAATTGATAGGTTGACTCTTACCATATTGAGCAAAATCCTTCAACAGACTTTACAGGATGAAAAAGGAGAGAACATGATTGATTCTTGGAGAAGAGGATGAAAAACCCATGACACTCTGTAACATAATTACAGTCATGCACCACATAACTGCATTTCAGTCACTGACAGACCACATATATATGACGGTGGTCGCATAAGATTATAATGGAGCTAAAATATTCCTATTGCCTAGTGATGCTGTAACTGTGGCAGTGTTATAGCACAAGGCATTTTTTTCTATGTTTACATATGTTTAGATACATAAATACTACTGTGTTACAATTGCTTACAGTATTCATTACAATCACATGCTTTACAGGTTTATAGCCT
>CAUYSK010034809.1:0-24616 GCA_963575035.1 Avahi laniger | reverse complement strand
TATATGAATGCCTCAGATTTGTGTGTATTGATTTTGTATCCTGAGACTTTGCTGAATTCATTTATCAGTTCTAGGAGTCTCTTAGATGAGTCCTTGGGGTTTTCTAGATATAATATCATATTATCAGCAAAGAGCGAGAGTTTAATCTCCTCTGTCCCCATTTGGACACTGAGATTAAAAACTATAACTCATTTGGATTTCACTTTTCCATCTTATATATGTAATTTGAATTTTACCTTTAGCCCTGCTGAAATTCCTTCCATTTTTCAAATATGTTGCGTATCTTTCACTACAAGGCCTTTCCATGCAGGTCTATTCTCCCGGCTTCTTTTTATCACAAGCTTCACTCATCATCATTCATGTGTTGGTGTTTGCATTGTTCTTAATTTTTGGCTATTTTCAATACTATTTCTGTAAACATTAACTCACATGATTTGGGATGGATATATGTTTTAATTTCTATTGGGTATATAGATAGGAGTGGAATTGGTAGTACAAATAGTAAATTTTGTTTGAATGTTTAATAAATTATCAACTTGTTTTCCAGATTTGCTATATCATTTTGCATTTCTATCAGCAAGTATGAGATTTTCCACTCTTACCAATACTTGACATTGCCTGTCTCTTTGATTAAAAGCCATTTAAGTGAGTATGAAGTGGTATTTAATTTACATTTCTCTTGTGATTGATAATTTTGAGCATTATTTGATGTTGATCATCATTTTATGTACTTTTTGGCTGTGAATATTCATTTGAAAAATTCAAATCCTTGGCCCATTTTAATTGGTTGTCTTTTTACTATTGAGATATAAAAATTGTTATATATTCTAGATAGAACTCTCTTATGAAATATATGATTTGTAAATATTTTATTCTATATTTATTAGTTTTTAAAATGTATTTTGAGGATCTGTTTTTGATGCCAATATATTTTGTATTGTTATTTGGTGAATTGATTATTTTTTCATTAATTTGTGTCTTTTTATCAAAGATTTTTCTTTGAAGTGTTAATTACCAGATATTAATGCATTCATTCTTTAGAAAGGGAAATCTTTTCATTGGCAACAACGTGAATAATTTGGGTAACAAGAAAACTTTTGGATGACATATAAATATTTGTTATCTTTATTTTCTAATGGTTTCATAATTGTACTCCTGTGTCAAAACTGATAAAACTGTCCACTTTAAATATGTGAGTTTAATGTATATATATTATACTTAAATAAATTCAGAGAAATGCAATGTGATAACTATAAAGATTACTGTGCTTTTATTAACAACATAATTCACAAATGATATGAAAGTTTAGAAAATTAGAAGCTCTTAACTGATGTTGATAACATGGGCTTTTATAATGCTACTTACAGAGGAGGACATGTATTAAAATACTATTAAGTTAGAAATAAGAATCAGCCACGTGGAATACAGTGGAGGTGAAAATAATTTTAGAAAAGCATAGTACACACCAAACAGGGAGATTTTTGAAAGTATGGAGTTCAGAACAATCTCATTATGTCTTTGCAGCAGGAGAAAATAGTGCCTATAGATAGAAAAAGAGATGAGGATGGAAACATAGCCAAAATCAAATCATACTCATATGTGGGTAAGGCAAATAAAGAGATCATATTATTATTATTACTAGATCATTTTCACATAGTATTATTCAGAAGAGTAACATGATGAGAATTGCCTTTTTGAGAGTTTATTCTGGCAGTATTTTCCTATATGGATTAGAGTTTGTGTGAAATGTACTCCAAATGTGTAGTTAAATTGCCATTTTAGATGTGTTAGTGCAAAGTTAAGCAAGAAAATCATAAAAGGATGTCAAAGAGAAGTATAAAATCAAAGGTATCAGAACCTTCAGAAAGTCACATAAATGTAAACTAATGACTACTTGAATGTGTGAAGAAAAATAATGATGTTTAGGTCTGGGAGAAAAAGCAGAACAGAAGAGAGTTTTTTGGTGAAGTAATTATGGCTGTAATTACGAAGTATCTGAAAATTGCTTTAGGTATTGTAGAAAAAAATGTTGACGGAAGATTGAACATAATTGACACACTATTTGTACACAATAAAGATTAGAGACATTTATATTGTGATACAGGTGAAGAGTTATTTGTTGAAACATTACCTAAAAATAGGAAACCACCTAAATGTCCACCAAAATATTTGAATTAATAAATTATTTATGTAATTATATAGCATTTTAAATATGCATTTGGAAGATATTAATATTGTATTGTCTGATGAAAAACTCAAGCAGTAGACAGATATATACTTGTACCAAAATTTTGGAAAAAATATTCACAGAAAAGCACACATGTGAGTCAATTAGTGAAAAGAATTCAGAAGGAAAAATAATTAACTGTTAAACTGGTTACAGTGAACATGAATATTAGGAGCTGTGGGAAAGACATTCAAAACTATACCATGTTATTATTTTTTTATTTGAAAATACTAAAGGGGTACAAACATTTTTGTTACATGGATACCTTTTATAAGGCTTAAATTCAGGCTTTTAGTGTGCCCATCGCCATAATAGTGTTCATTGTACCAGATAGGTAAGTTTTTACCCCTACCCCCCTCCCACCTTCCCCTTTTCTTGGTTTCCAATGTCCCTTTGGAGTTTTGGTAATTTTATGGAGTTTATATTTGTTCTAAGATTTTCATATAAAATAATTTTAAAATAAAAGGGAATAAATATATTAACATAAATTAACTCTCAAATGTGTTAACATATTATTATATAAAAAATAATTAGTGAAACACAGCACCAATATCATATTTTCCAAATGTAATAATTGGTTCATTTAGTTCTTACATTATGGCTCTTGGTGCTAGCATTACAATGATTATTTTATATGTGTCTGTCTCTGTCCATGAAAACGAGCTTAAGAAACATAAAATTTTCTTTAAATATTAGCAAAATCAATCCACAAATACTCTATTGTTTTGAATGTTGAATCTTGAATAAAAGACAAAAAATGAAATATATTTGTTAGAATGCTAATCACTTGCAGAGGAAAAGAAACCATTGTAGTGCAATTATGTTATAAAGTCCATCAAAACCAATCTCAGTGGGTGTAAACAGAACACTGACAAAACACAGACACAGTGGAATACGGGAGGATCCTGGAATAATAAACAAATGAAAAGGGGCTGGCATTCATTCATCTATGTAATGGCATTGGTTAAATTTCCTCAAGTGAAACAGTTTGCTCTTTCCTCTACAAGACCTTGAAGACGTGATCAGAAACAATAAGAAAACTTACTCTTAAATAATATCTAAGTACAATTTCTTCTGACCATATAATAATGTTCTATGCTAATTCCTTTTTGCTTATTCCTGCATTTAATCCAAACAAGACCTTCTATTTTTCTAGACCATGCCAACTTTTCATTCAACATATTGTAACTTGTTGACTTAATAATACTTATTTAATAGTTCGTGTATTTTAAAGCTGTATATTCTTCCAAATATCTATAATCTTTTTTAGAATACAAAATATGTAGCAATTTTTTTAATATTCAAAACCTTTGCTTAAAAGTCCATGTACTAAGCTCGTGGTGAAGGTCATGTTTTCTCTTTAGTGGCCTTTAGACTCGAACCAAACCATTCCCCGAGAGTGAGTCCTTCTTGCTTCCAAATAACCCTAATCCAAGTTTCTAACATCGCCATTTCTGTTCCTTGAAGACAGTGTCAAATTTGAAACATCGCTCACAAGGAGCTAATATTGTCTTTGCTATTCCCATAGTTGATTATCTTATTGTGGAAGACATGAAATTTTCCCTTCACACTTCTTCTGAGAATAAATCTTAATTCCCACTCTATAACCAATGATGCCATAAGGGATTTCAGAACAGCCACTGTGGTTTTGCAAGTGATGGTGATCCCTCAGGGTGATACACAGGTAAGAAGCCCTGTACTAAAAATTAGCAATTGTAGCTCATTATTTTGAAAATATGAAGCAAAAATCTAAATCTAAAAGATTTCCCCACTATGCCAATAAGAAAGTGTTAGCAGCCACCATGAAGTACACAAACTTCATGTTGGCTCATGTGGCATCTGGGTGGTAATTTTGAGTCTAGTTTACATGACAGCAATTCCCTTTCCCTCTAATGAGTTTCATTTTAGGAGATGTGGTTAGGAAGTCCCTTGGTGTTTATTTCTACTAAACACTTCAGCTGCACCATCTTAAATCATTGGACTTAAATCATCAGGGAACTTTAAACTCCAAGCTAAAAGAAATTAGAATCTTCATGATTCTTTTCCCTGAAGGATCCCAGATCTCTATGAAAATGATCCTTTCCTTTCACAACCATCCTTTAGCTCTAAAAACACAAGATATTTGAGGAGTAGCACATTTTGCCAAAGCAAAAAAGAATGTTCTGCAGTGAAAAAAAGTGAAACAAAGATGACAACTCAAGAAGAATGTCAGACAAAAATGCCCCTGTCGAACGGGTGCCAAACTTTTCTTATACGTAAATGAATCAGTAGTTCTTTCAATTAATTCTTATTAAAGAATTACCTGAGCTATGGCGAATTTCTCTTTCCATTTACAGAGAGAAAGTTGCTGTGAACTTTTGTGCTGAACAAACACATAAATGCATACATGCATACATATGTTCACATACAAATATATACATTAATACCTATGTATTCTCCACTTGTAAGACTCCCTTGTTTAAACAGGTCCAAAATAACTCATAGCTCTTAGAATATGGCAATAGAGAAGAAGTCCACAAATTATATTTTTTGTTAAGAAAATAAACTGCAACATATCAGACTAAAATTCTGTAGAAGATGATATTTTGGGAAGAACTTATAAAACTCAAAAAGTGTACTGAACCTTGAACAATGCAGGAGCCGAAACACCAACCCCACAGTCAAAACTTTGCATATAACCTTTGGCTCCAGGAAGGCTTAACTACTAACAGGCTACTGTTGACTGGAAGTGTTACTGGTAAACAGTCAACTAGCATATTTTGTATGTTATATGTTTTATATATTGTATTATTACAATAAAGTAAACTAGAGAAAATATAATGTTATTGAGAACATAATAAGGAAGAGAAAATATATTACTATTCATTAAGTAGAAGTGAACCATCATAAAGGTCTTCATCCTCCTTTTCACAATGAGTGGGCTGATGAGGAAGAGGAGGAATGGGGGATCTTGCTGCCTCAGGGTGAAAGAGGTGGAAGAGGTGGAGGAGGTAGAAGGGGAGATGGGAAAGACAGGTACATTTGCCATAAATTAAAAAAAATCTTTAGTCAGCGGACCCATGCAGTTCAAACCTGTGTTGTTCAAGGGTCAAGTATCTATATAAATTTTACTGATGTAAAATTGCATAAATGTGTGCAGAGCAAACAAGTTGAGTGTGTGTAAAATGATGGTACTATAATAAATCAAAGTAATTATTTGTATCTCATAGGTCTCTATCATCCAAATCCCAGTTTTGCTTAAATTATATTGATAGATGGATGACTGACTAAAGCCAGACTAAAATATGAATAATTTTAATCAGTGTCAGAGAATGTATTGATTAATTGCCAAGAAAGATCAGTCCTGATTTATAGTATTAAGATACAGTAAAATGTAAATAATTATGATTATTTATAGACTTGGATGTAATCCTTTTTCTATATCTTATATTAGGAAGCTCTTAATTATAGAAGCAATTTATATCAACTTGCCATGTGTCTACAGTAGTACCAGAATTTACTCAATATAGAAAATTTTTGATAACTGAGAGAGTTCAAAGTATGGTAATAAAAAGGATTCAGGAAGTATATTTTCATATACTAAAGACGAGAACATAGTTCTTTGCTTTTGAATATTTGTATCACTGTTATAGGTAGCTCTTGTTTTCTAGGGATTTTTCTGTCTCTAGATCTCTGAAAACTAATGAAGATCAAGTAGGTGATATTAAGCTAAAAGAGATGTAAACCATACCTAAGAATTAACTTGTCTGTCTATTTGGAAGAATCATAAAGGTGTGGTATAGGTCGTTTTGTCTGAATTGCGTCTAGAAATTTATCTCCGATTCCTGTTTTTCTTTATTAGGGAACAATGAAAAAATTGTGTTGTTCGTGACTTGGAAGGTAGTCCATAATTGATAATAGATTATCTCATGACACTACAGTTATGAGAATAGTTCTGGTGAAATAAACTACTGTTGTTATGTTTACCCTCCCCAAAATAAGAATTTTAAAAAGATATACTGAATATGTTTTATTGGTTTGTTATGAGAATCAAAGAATACATCAAAATGAGACTGTCTCAAAAATAAATTAAAGGAAAATAAAAGACAAATGGAGGAATATTAGAAAATAAAGTGCTCATAGTAAATTACAGGTATTTATAAGGTTATTCCGCAAATGATAAATCATACATATCAGAAAATATCTAATGATAAAAGTAATGTCCTACATTAGAGACTAGAAGGAAATGTGTTTAAACTGGTAAGCTAAATTTTATATTGATGTTTTACTAAATACAGTTCTTATATCACTAATAAGTTTACTAATGCTATAACCATGTTGCTATACCATTTTTTGCATTATTTGTGAATTATTTGTGAAAGTATTGGTACTTTTTTCTAATTATTAAATTGATTTAAGAGAACTCTAGTTATATGAAAGACATTACTTTTTTGCAGGGAATATTAATTTATATAAGGTATTATCAGAAATTATTTGCATATGACTTTGTATGTATAAATGAGTTCCTTGAATTGTTACCTTAATATTATGTATAATAATGCCAGAGAATGCATATTTTGTTATATTTGCTTTTAGTACGTTAAATATCTAAAGTTCATAAACAAAATTTAACCTTCTTATATAGAAATAAACCTAATATTTATTTATGATTTCAAACTCTACTTTTGCAGAAATGCTGATATAGTTTTCTTCACATCTCAGTAATTTCTTTTTTTGGAAATTATTATATATAACTTTATTTTCCATTAATTAAGACCTTTTACAATTGAAATTCACAATAGCCTGGAGAATATAAGACATTTGAACTGTGCTTAAAATATTAATTGCTTTGTGTGAAATCGGGAGTCCTACTCTAATCTGTAGGATTAACTCTTTTTGTCCTACTCTCTAAATACAAGTAATGTAATTTCTCTATCACTTTCCTTAAGCTTTAAAAGGAATAATACTAGAATATTTGATGTAAATTATATCTATGATAATTGGGTGTTGATAAATAGAGGAATTATGACAGTGATTTTTCTGAATAGAAATTAAAAACATATTGTAGATTTAGTGTTCACCTTGAAATGCATTTTTTATTTGGAGGGTACATTAATTATGTTCATTTTCTCTAGGTTGTTAATGACATTGTATAACTGAAGGTTATAACAATATTAATAATTGCTTTAACAGGTTATTTTAAAATAATACTCTTTTAAATATGAAATAATATTATAGCATTATCATGAAAATAATCTATAATTCCATCATACTAATATAGGTATTGTAATGCAAGTATGTGCTACAGAAAATGTTTTGGTCAACAAGAAACCACATATGCCACCATGACCCTATAAGATTATAATATTGTATTTTTACTCTACCTTTTCTATGTTTAGATATGTTTAGGTACATATGTTTTACTCTACTCTATGTTTAGGTACATATGTTTTACTCTACCTTTTCTATGTTTAGATATGTTTAGATTACCACTGTGTTACAACTGCCTACAGTATTTTATATAAGAACATGCCATACAGATTTGTAGTTTTGGAGCAATAGGCTATACCATATACTAAAAGCATAGGTGTGTAGTAGGTTATACCATTTAGTGTTGTGTAAGTAAACTCTATTATGTTCACACAATAATGAAATCTCCCAATAACACATTTCTCAGTATATATCCCATTTATTAAGTGATATATGACTATAATAATGCTGTATGCTCATCCAGTATAAATGTACACACTTTTTAATTGAAGGATGCTGACACATTCAAGTATTAGGGAAAATGTAAAAGCAACGGAACTCTTTTTCACTCTTCCACTGATAACGGATGTGTAAAATGATACACTTCTTTCTATTTTTTAAAAAATGTTATTGTGTATAATTAAGGTGTGCAACATGATGTTTTGATCTAGATAGATACAGACATAGATAGATACGTAAAGGGATACTATAGTCCAGCAAATGAACATATCCAACATTCTTCACTGTGTGTGTGTGTGTGTGTGTGTGTGTGTGTGTGAGAGAGCATCTAAAATCTACTCTTTATCAAAACTCCTGAATTCAATATGATTTTATTAACCATAATCCTCATGTTATACATTAGATCTCTAGATATGTTCATCCTGCATATCTGCTATTTTGTATCCTTTGCCCCATGTCCCCCTCATTTCCACCCACTGGACACCGGTGCCCCTGGTAAGCACTGTTTTTGAATTCCATGTGTAAGTGAGATCATGCAGGAATGTTTTTATGTTCCTGGCTTATGTAACTTAGCACAATGTCCTCCAGGTTCATCCATGTTGTGGTAAATGGCAGGATCTCCTTTATTAATGCTGAATAATATTTCTTTGTATATACCAGGTCTCTCTAGAAAGTATCCAGCCGCATAATATGAAAATAGAGGCATTTATTGAAGAAGATACAGGAGACATTGTACATAGGACAATGACACCTCAGTTCCCTTCAAAGTAGGCACCTTGGGACCTCATACAGTTCTCCCAGTGTCTCTTAGCCTAACCTGTGCATGTTCAACATTCTCAGGTGTTCTGCTTGTTGCAGGCCTTCCAGAATGTGAATCACTTTCAACAGATTCTCAACCATCTTTGAAGCACTTGTGCCACAATTTTAGTTCTGCTGCACTCATTGCATCATCCCTGAAAGCCTTCTGAAGCACTCAAATAGTTTTCACAGAGGAATGTTCAAGCTTAATGCAAAATTTGATGCAAATTTGTTGCTCTACTCACTCAGTCATTTTAAATGAGACGGCCACAAGGCACACATGCTTATTCAACTGGCCCCAATGACTAGTACGGTGAAGCCTTCATTGTTCATGCGTGTGCATTTCAATCCACTCTCCTTGGCTGCCAGGTTACATCAATGTCACGCTAACCATTCTTGTTACATTAACAATGGCTGGATACTTTCCAGGCAGCCCTCATGTGTATCATAGTTTCTTTATCCATTTGTCAGCTGGCAAACAGATTATATTGATAATTTTGGCCATTATGAATAATGATGCTATGAACATGGGAGTGAGAATATCTTTATGAAGTAGAGATTTCTTTTCCTTTGGGTATATATGCAGAGGAGAGATTGCTGGGTCATATGGTAGTTTTATTTTTAATTTCTATAGGAATTTCCATACTGTTTTCCACAGTGGCTACACCAATCTATATTCCCATCAACAGTGTGTAAGTGTTCCCTTTTTTCCACACTCTCACCAACATTTATTATTGTTTGTCTTTTCAATAACAGTCATTCGAACAGATGTGAGGTGATATCTCATTGCAGTTTTGATTTACACTTTCCTAATGATTAGTTTTGTTGAATGCCTTTTCATATACCTGTTGTTCATTTTTTTGTTGCCCGTTTTTAAATCAAATTATTTGTTTTTTCTGCTATTGAGTAGTATGAGTTCTTTATATATTTTGTATACTATATAATATCATTTTCAGGAGACTATTAATTTAACTTTTAATTTTAATTATCTTGGGGAAGAAGAAACTGAAAAATCTGAGCCTTGGATAATCAACAGAATTTTGAAAGCCAGTGAAAAAAATACACAGCTATAACAAGTACGCTCAGTAGTGTGATATAGAATATAAGGGCGATATCTCAGGGAAATTGGGATAATTCAATTTGTTTTGAGAGTTGAATGCATGCAGTGGCTGGCTGTTGCCAATATCGATAGGTTTCATGGTACATTTATGATAAGGATCAATTGAGTACTTGTCGAAAAAGTAATTAAGTGGAGGGATTTGTATAGACTGTAGCAGATTTCTTATGCATCACAATCAAAGAAACTGATAAATCAAGACAAATAAACAATAACACTTTTCCAAGATATCAGTTTCCATAAAATATATTTTCTCTAAGCACACTGTGGGCCTTTGAATTCCCCTTTATTTAGGTCCCTTCTAGAGGACTGGAATAATTTATCTAATTGTTTAGTTTGGAAAGAAGAACAGGGCGTTCATAGTGCACCCTCAGTTTTTATTTTAACCTCTCTTGGTAGTTATTACCCTCGTAAGGTACCAGTTAGTACCCAGTAAGATTCTGAAGCTGAACATTTTTAAAGTCATGTTTTGTTATCACAACTGCAGGTATGCGGATTATAATTGTAATTTTTTTCCGGGTAAACCAGAAAGATTTTCCTCTCCTTATGTCTATGTCATTTGGCAAACAGCAAGTTAGCATTTAACTAAAAGTTTAGAGGACCTAACATCTAATCATTCTACAGAGAATAAAGAGTATCGTTTAAAATAATCAAATTTTCAAACTTGCTTTATATGGCACTATCTTTTGTGTATATATGCATGCATATGTGTTTTTGTTTACTTTTTTGTTTTAGAGAGAAATAAAGTAAAAAAAAAAATCACTGCTACAAAGGAAAGAGATCTTAAGAATTAATATATGGAGCTTTTCCGGGTAATGTTCATTTCACTTCAAATCAGAAATGGTATTTCACTTGGTGTATACTCACCAATATGTTTTTTCAATAATACATTTTAAATAGTAAATAGGAAAATTTGCACAGATGACTTTTATTGGAGTTCTCCCTAAAATATCATATTTAAAGAGTTTCTATCAAAGCAAGACTTTATAATATTCTTTATTCCCATCTTGAAATTCTTCTCCCAATCAATATGAAAAACAATGCAGTTTTAAACAAAAATGCAGTGCCATCTCCTCAACAAATTATTTTTGCCATCAAGTTCATATAAAAAATGCTCTCATTTTTTGACATTTATTTTGATCCCAATAACTCTTTCATTATGATACATGCCTTTATGTGTCTTTGACTTATTGTACCATGAGCTCCTTCAAAGCAGGGGCTGTCAACAGGCAGACTTTCACACAAGGCAAGGAAAAAATTTTGATGAAAGAATGTATGAATAAATAAATGAATGGATAAATTAAGTTCCCTCAAGTCACTTACACTGTTTTTTCTAAGATATAGTTTTTTTGTCTTACCTAAAATAGTTATCATGAATCACTGCATCTGAAACATAAAGCACTTGGTTTTATAAAATTAATACCAGAAAAATTTATTTTGTCAAGAAATTTTTTTTCTCTAGTGAGATTTGAGAAGAGATATTCTAAATTACCTTAGATAAGAGTTTATACTCAGATGCTCAGTTAAATATGTTTGTTTATAAAGTCAAAATTCAGAAATTGCATCTTTCATGAATATTTTGAATAGACTCATGGATAGAATTTGGCTTTATATTCTTGTCTGCCTAACCTCAATTGAAAAAAATATATACATGTTCAAATGTATGTGTATATGTCTTTGTGTGAAAGGTGTATTTATGTTCATACATATATTTGTGTATATATATGTACATATACATAACGCATTTCATGTTTGCACATAATGTATTTATAGTATCTATTTTATATTTCATATCAAATACAATATATTGTAAGATACATTATAAGATAATATATTCTATGCTATACTATATTGTATTACATTATATTTAAGTACATATATGTATATGTAAAATTCAAACAAGCTAAAGAATACAGAATATGGTAACACATATACTTCTATTATAACAATGTTAATGTTCTCTCGTTACATATTATTGCAGAATATTCTAAGGGAATCATTTCTTGAATGCCTTAATAACTAGAAGGTATATTTTCTTTATTTTGGTAGGCTGGTGGTTATGCATCAAATTTATGTTTCATTTCTTATGAAAGAATCTAAACAACAATCTAGAGGTAATCAAGCACAGTGGATAAATAAAAGTTTGAAGTGTACTTAAATGAAAGAGAAATCATGAGCTTCATATCAAGGTCTTTAATTCTGAATTAATTTAAGAATCATACTTCAATTTTCTTATTGCTACAACTACATAATAATGGTCATTAACTGCTATTATATTTTTAGTACATGTATATTAACAATTCTTATTTCCCTCTGGAGACTTTACCCTTTAAGGATGAATTTGGCAAAGATTATATAGTAAGTGCAATCCATTTTTAAAATTGCCAGCTGAAATTTTAATATTAAGAATGAATGTATATATTATGAGTTCTGTTCCACCAGCATAGTTCCTGGTAGAGGGAATTAGTAGGTTCTGGGTAAAACTGTCATTAGGTTTCACCTCTGCCATACCTCTGTGCAGGGTATTAATTTAATAAGAATTAGTATGATTCCAATCTACATAGATAAGAAAAATACTCTGAAAATATGTGCTGCATTATCTCAATTTATTTTAATATTCGATATAATACAATTAAATATAATAGAAATTTAAGTATAATTTTAAATTCATATGAATTTTATTGCATATTAATCCATTTACTAAAATTAATTCTGGTGGAAATTTCCTAGGGACCCAAATTTTGCAGGACTAATAATGGTTCTAATAACATTGCTGAATCTAAGAAAAATGGTTAGGAGAAAAATTCTAAAAATAAGATAGGGAAAGAAATAAATATGGTAATTCTAAGGAAATCTTCTAAATATAAAATTACATAATTTACTATAGAGAGTAATATAATAAAATATTGGATCCTTATTTTTTCAAAACTAGATTTATTTCTTTTCAAAGACAGATTAAGATCTACCTTTCTCAAAGCAAAATATATATACACACACATATGCATATTTTAGAACATTATGGTAAGAATACTGATATATGTATAAATTAATGCACTGAAATAAAAATTAAATGAGACTATATATTAAAAAACTGATATAATGTATTTATTTTACTATAATATATAATATTACATAACTTATGATTTATATTATATAATAACAAAGCAGATATATAATTTTATAATTATTTCTCCTATATAGTTACACTTTATAATATATAAAATAATTACATATTTAATTTAAATATGAAAGAAATAAAAATGGCTAGTTTACGATTTTAAACCTGACAATTAGATTACGGTCACGTGGCCCATAATGATGTTTTGGCTAATGATGGACTGCATATACTACAGTGGTCCCATAAGATTGTTATACCTTATTTTTACTGTACCTTTTCTATGTTTAGATATGTTCACATACACAAATACTTACCATTGTGTTACAATTGCCTACAGTATTCAGTACAGGAACATGCTGTAGAGCTTTGCAGCCTAGGAGCAGTGGTCTATACTACATAGCCTAGGCGTGTAGTAGTAGACTGTACTGTTCTGTTGCTATTCAAAAAGCAGAAAGCTGACTAGGAGCATTGGTATCATTGTGAACTTATAAGAAAAGAAAAACCTTAAAGTCCATTCCACATCTGCATTTACTGGAGATCCCCGGGTGATTCCTATATACATTAAGTATGTGAAATACTGCATTAACCAATGGTCTTGTACTGTACAGCATCACTGGTCCTTTGAGCAAGTCACACACTCACCATACTCCAACAAAAATGTGGAACTGACCTGTGTAGCAGATGGTGCCTTTTTAGTCATCTGACCAGGTCTTTGTTCATCAACTTCCAAACACTATGTTGTGTGATAAGAAAGTAGAGACTTTATTCAAAAGCACTTTTGTAATGGAGGGAACACTCTGACCTCAGGATCTGCAAATGACTGAAAATTAAACAGAAAAAAGGCATATATATATATTTTTTTAATAGGGACATTAGTGCTAGCAAGAACTTTGTGGGTAGGAGGGCAAGTAGCAGGAATGAGCAGACAGCATGGTCCGGATGGTTTAACAAGAAATGTATCTGTGGTCTGCCAGTTTATGGATGAGCTTTTCAGGGAGATGGTCTCTACCTTACTGCTTTAGTGCTTGCTCTAGCATAGAGGCAAGCTAATCTTTAGGGGTACTTGGGGAAGAGAGATGCCTGACTAAAGTTTGGTCAAGCTGAAGTTTGTAGGATAAGTAATGGACAATTGTAAGCACTTGGTCAAGTTCATGTTTTTGCTGCATAACAAGCCACTCCAAACTTAGTGTTTTTAAAAAACTTACTTAGTTAGCTAATAATACAGCTGGGTTTTGTTTTGTTTTGTTTTAGTTTTAGTTTTAGTTTTTCTTTTCCTGGTCTGGCCTGGTCTGGGCTGATCCCAGCCATTTCACTCATCTGTCTTCAGGCAAGTTGACAGTTTGACTTTGGCTTGTTCTACATGGTCTCTTTCACATGTCAGCCAGTAGCAACCTTTCTACTGAAGTGATGGGGGTGACTGGAATATATCACAGACTCAGGATAATTGGAGTTGGTTTACACAACAGCAGAATTATAAATGCATGAGAGCGAGATCTACAAGACCTCTTGAAATGTATACTCAAAACTGGCACAATGTACTAATGCTATATTCTACTGGTCAAACTGAGTAATAAAGACACACTTGATTCAAAGGATAGATTCTACTTCTTGATGGAAGGAGCTGCAAAGTATTGTTATTCATTTTGCAATCTATTACATTTTGCCTTTATATTTTTCTAATTCCTGATTATCTTCAGCTTAACAATTTGCTGTTGGCTCATTTGTTGCCACAAAGCATTATATATATATCTATGGCCAATTTGAATATTAATATTAAATCATCTCTCAACCTAGCTCAGAAACTTGGTATAGTCATTAGTTTTGTTTTCAGTTGTTTGTTGTTAGTAAGAATTTCCTACAACTGGTACTTTTGGCCCAAAGATGCATGTTATGCAGATTAGAGTCAATCCTTCTAAATAAAAGGGGATACCTGACTTTGTCTAATTGTTCAGGTCATTTTGCTTGAAATGTCATGAAGAAAGTGCATAATGTTTGACTCCTATAGAAATAAGACGGAAACAAACAAGTTTCACAGATTTTCTTTTTTTACCAAACACGAAGATGCAAAATTAAAAGCAGACATTCTGCCCTTGCTTCTAGGAAATCAAGGTATAAAGTATAGGCTTTGAAGTCTATCTTCTCATTGAACTCACTAGACCCAAGTACCTCCCTACAAAAAATTTGGTCCCGTTTCTACAAGTACTGACAATAAAATTGGCATCTGTCTTCTGTCATATAAATTTCTTACAACGTTGGTGTTGTTTGCTGTTGTTGCTATTTTAGTTTGTAATTATCATTGATATGTTCTGTGTATTCAGAAGTTAAGATAAAACTGTATGACTCTTAAATCTAAGATCATTTCCCAAAGCGTTTTCCTCCAAGTTATTATATTTCCTTAATAAATGCAAATGAAGTAATTATCTAGTTAAATTTTGACTGGTATTATTCATTTGAGAAATTGTTGTTTTATCCTGCAAAGGAAGCATTTTTTTCACCTTTGGTACTTTACAATAAACTCACTCTGATCTAAATTGATTGCTGTGGGATTATCTTGGAGTCATTAAAATATTGCTGTATTGACATTCACTAATGTCTTTAATTAGCAATTTCAAATTCCAGTGTTTGTCATTAAATATGAACAGATATAATTTATTATATCACTATAGATGTTTATTCAGTTTGGTTTGTATATCCATTGAGTATATTAAATACTTATTTGACATGCTTTGTGCTATATTCAAGCTATTAATGTTTATAAAATATTCAGTTAGCCTGTCTGCCTTTATAATAAAGATATGGTAGAGATTCTCAGCCTCTCTGAATCTAGATTAAAATAAAGGGTATATTTTTATTTTGTTTTATTACTTTAAAATAATATTAAAAATATTGAATTTGTCATGAATTTAAAAGATCTCCACACACATAATGCAAGAATGTCTGACTCTTTAGAAATTACTATTTTTAAAAAGCCAGACACTTTTGGAATCCATGTATACATTGTAATGGTATACTCAACTGGCTTGGCACCTTCTCTTTTTGGCCAATGTCTTATTCATAGTCTTGCTTCTAAATTCCTGCAAGGAAAAGGCGGAAAAAGGTGGAGCCAGTCACGAAAGTATAAAAGCTAAAATTCAACAATATGAATAGACCAGAAAACATCGTAAGGCTAATGTGATAACAGTGCATTTTCCCTCCACATCTTCCTGCTTTTGAGACAATGAAATAAAATTAGAGATGATATACTTTGGATTAGAACAGGTTTAGATTGGTATCTCCATGTGCTCCACTCCTTCTAGCTATTATCTTGGTCATGTTCCCTCTGTAAACCAGTTTTCTTCCTACTAAGCAGGCAAAACAACGTTGATTTCATAGGATTGTTGTGAGAAATAGACAAAACAAGGACCATAAAGTAATGTGGTTATGTGCAGATGGTCATCATTACATTAGATTTCCTTCTTTACATTCTATATACGCTTCCCAGCAAGAATGGCAAACCTCTTTTAAACACCAGAACTTCATTAAAAGGAGAAAATTTCTCTATTCTTTCACGAATGGATTTTACATTAAGTCCTGAGCATTCCAGTATGTGGTTACAGGGCTTTCCAAAATAAGGGAGATTTCACAGGATGTCATTTTGTTTACCACTCAGCTATAAGTTTAGTTTGAGTTTTTAAAACTCATTTTTTTATGGATAAATGTAACGTGGAAACCCTCACAACTGTAAGGTGAAACTAGAGTAGAAGACCACACTGGTAATGCTGTAGTCTTTATAACCCTCTAGCATTTCGGGCCCATTTGTAACTAGTGCTCATTCCTGCTGTGTTTCTTCTGCTGGGAACATTATTTTAGAAGATATTTGCACTGCTGCCTCCTTGTCATCATTTATGGTTTTATCTTCCTGACAACACTAGCCAGAGGAGATATCTCTCATCAGCCATTCTCAATCATGTCATGTCTCCTTAGATTCTTGCTCTTAGCACTGAGAAGAACAAGAAATTATTTATTTACATATGGATGATTAATATCTGTATTTAAAATATGTAAATTCCTTTAGGCCAAAACTCTAATTTTCTTGGTTACCTCTATATGTTCAGTGTACAGAATAACATGTAATACAAAATATTCACTTAATCTGAGCTAATATGTGTTAACTAATGAGCAGGTGAGAGTATTTTGGTCTTCGGTTTTTTTCACTTCTTTATATTTCTTTTCTTTCTTTCTTTCTTTTTTTTTTTTTTGCTATCTATGTACTATTGACAGTTAAAGATGGATCTGGATACAATTCACCTTGGAACATGAATAGGCAATTGATTGTGACTTATTTGTGTCTAATGATGAAAACATTTCTTACCATACTAGACATATGGAAGATACCTGAACGGTGGAAAGAGTCCAGTTTTAAATGAGGGATAACATGAAGCAGCTTCCAATGCTAAAAGAAAATAATACATGATATTTTAAGGTAAATTTTAATGTACAGAATAGGAAGAGTATTTTGAAAATTTAAAAATTAAGGACCAGGTGTTTCAGAGAATTCTCCTTAATTCGCATGTAACAAAGATTTTTTTCTTGACCAAATTTTACGCAGGTGCCTGTACCTTCTCTTAGGCTCATCTGTACATTTCTTGTAAAATTCAGTTTTAACAAAAATCCTGCGAAATCAGCTTAGCAAGAATTTCCCACCCTCAATATCTGATAGGGTTTCTAATCCTCCACCACTCCCCAGATAATGTCTGATCATGCTGGCATAACTTCAGCAAAAATTCTGTTAGATAGCTTGAATCCCCTTTACTCTTGATGGTACCTCTTAATAATTTTTCATCCACAGATGCAATTCCTGTTCCTTGGCTACAAATTCTCACTTGTCCATGCTGTAATTGTAGTTGAGCCTGATTTCTTTCCCCCACTGCAAAATACCATTGTGTAGTCTCTGTACCTCCAGATCAAACTGGTCCTGATTACGTCTGCCTTACCGTACTTCACTAAGTAACATTAAATATTTTTTTTTTCTTTTAAACTAGTGCTAGTTTGCCCACATAGGACCAGTTTTATCTTGAGAAAGTGAGAATACCTCACTGAATACCTCACTGCTTTGAATATAAAGCATCTATATTAGAACTTAAATGTTATGCCTATGGCTTTGGATATTAAATGGCTTGATACTTTGGAAAAGGAACTCCTTCAGCTATTTTAGTTCTCCTCTCCCATTATACTTCATCTTCTTACTGCTTAGCTTTGAGCTCAAAATGTGATATAGGCTCTTCCTGTATGAATATTAGAGGATCTAATAATTATAGTTTAATAAAATGAAACTCAAGAGTGAGATTCATCAAGTAGAGAAATGTAGATTTTTTTTCATGCAATTTAATAACATCAAATGGACTCTATAATCATTTTCCATATAAAAGATCAAAAATGGCTTAACTGGGCTTTTGCAGGTAAGGTGAAAATGTGCTTGTAAAGGTCATATGGAAGTGTGGAAATATTATTTAAATTAAATTTTATTATTCGTTTTGTATATAGTAAAAATTAGACCAGCTATTTGATGTTTAGTATTTAACTTTTCTGGAGTGGGACAGAAACACTGACATAGAGGACAGAAAGAGATATTTAGATCACTTAAATAGTTTTAGGACAGGCAATACTTAATCTTGTGAAGAATAGCTGTTAATACTACAATTAGAGGCCTTCCAGATAAAAATGTTAACATTCTGTAAAATTTCACTAATGTAATTTTTATATCTATACATATGGAGTATTATCAAGGTAACTCCTGAGCACATACAATTTTTGAGAAATGAAGAATCAAATGTGGCTATTCTAGTTGCAGTCTTTAGTAGGAAAATTGATTTTCCATTAAACTGATTAGTGTAGAGGATGCACAATCAGATCATTAAAATGAAACTGATACTAAGAACTTTAGAAGAAACTGTACTTCTAATTGAATTTGAAATTAGATGATGTGATAAAAGTAGAAAAAGGAAAAATCACTAGAATCACAATGAGTTAATTGAATTTCTAGTGTTAGTTTGCCCACATAGGACCAGTTTGATCTTGAGAAAGTGAGAATGCCTCACTGAACATCATTTTCTCACCTGTAAAATGGTGAGTAACACTTTCACCTAAATAGTATAAGTATTAACATTCATGAGATTATAGATAATCATTCTGTTATTCAATATGTAGTTTTCAGCAATTTACTGGAGGTCTTATCTAGTGATATAAGGCATACAAATAAATAAAAGATATAAAAATTGGGAAAAAATCAAGACTTTCATAGTCTGCAGATAACATATTTGTGTAAATGTAAAATTCACCAAACTATTAGTAAATAAGTGAATTACTTATTTATTATTATTTTCTATTAGTAAATAAGTGAATTAAGGTTGATGGATACAAAGTTAATATATAAAAATAACTTTAGCAATTAGCAATGATGTAAAGGTGTATTTGTATGTAATTTAGAAGGGAAAGAAAAATTAAATAGCAGCAATATATCTTGTGAAAGATGTACAAAACATTTATACTAAAATAGTAAAAGCATTCTTAAAATTGTCAATAAAGTTAGATATGCAATGATGCTTGCAATACTCAATATTTTAAACATGTTAATTCACTTCAAATTAAATTATAGATTCAATAGAATGTCTGTCAAACTACCAATGGATTTTTTGTGTAGAATTAGACAAGTTGATTCTGAATTTTATAGTGAAATATAAAATATCAAGAATATCCACAGCAATTTTGAAGAACAAAGTTAAGGACTTTCGCAATCAGAAGTCTGAAATTCTTAAAATCTAAAATTCATATGATAGGGATATAATGGTCAAATAGTATATATAATACATTAATGGAAGAGATTAAACACTCAAGAAATCTACAACTCTGTAAATTCTCTTGTAGTTATAACATCAAATATTGTGGAGTAATAAAAATGAACTACATATTAATATTATGACGACATGGCATTTGGAAATTTCTCCAAAAGATTTTATTAAGTGTAAAGTATAAGAATTTGAACAGTTTGAAGATTCACACAATGCATATTGAGATAGCACAAAGGATTGAATTGTGAAATAAAACTTACATGAATTAAGGATCTTATATTACTAATATTTTAAGACAGAAAAATAACAAACAGATTTCTTCTCAAGTCCTTTCCTCTCCTCATCGAACATAAATTTTCTGGCCCAGGGTAGATGAAGTCTCTAATGAGGTACATGAATTACTTTATGCATCAAAAGGCATCTAAGTTATGAAAATTTGTCTTTTATATACTCTAAGAGCTATAGAGCTTAGTTGCCATTCAGGAAAGATGTAATCTTCATAAATCTGTAGACTGAAGGTGTGCTTCAGCACACCTTGTGCACAACAATCATAAAGCAGGGGAGTGGGGAGTGATTCTAAGAGTGTTTCCTAGGCATGTACTGACCTCCTAAAAATTTCCATAATCCTCTTTATATGTAGATCAATTATCAACATGCTTCCATGGAGATTTATCAGGCTTCTTTCTTTCTTTCTTTTACCAGGACAAACATCAGTATTTGGGAGAATGGACCACATGATAGTTGCCTTGATTTCTTCATATATACATGCAAACACATACATGCTACATATGCATACTGCCTTGCACATAGAATTTCTCTGGAAGGGCCCATGAAAAATATTTTCTGTGGAAAGTAAATTGCGACAAACTATTGGCATATGAAGTAGATATTCTTTCTTAGTATATCTTTTCTTACCTTGCCGGTTTTGTACCATGCACATTCATAAATATTTAGAAAATAATGTAATATTTGGATTTTAAAAAGTGTTCTCCTTAAAAATAAAATCAAAACAAAACAAAATAAAAATGTATTTGAGCAGCTAAATTTATAGAAACCATAAATGGATTATGTGTTGTGATAATAGTAGTGTTCTGTTTGGATCTACCTTCAAGAGAATATTTATTCAGCTTCATGGAATGCAAATAGTGAACTGCCTCTAGTTGCATGTTTTCAGCATCTACCTCAGTTTGCCAAGATAGCTCTCAGCTAATGATTGACTAGGGCAAGATTTCCAGCACCTGGCTATTTCAGCTGAATGTGAAACTTTTCAGAAAGGACCATTTGTACTCTGGAATGCCCCACTGAGTTTATGAACAGTCAAATCTGTGTCACAATTGGTAGACCTCCTTGTCTAATTCTCTTTTCTCCCCACTTTCCTTTTAGGTTCCAGATGGATATTGTAGTCTGAAGTCTTTTTCTGCCTAATTCTTATCACTGTTCCTTTTGTTTTTCACAGCAAAATGCCAATATTTCTAAATCTCCTGGAGAGTCAAATTAATACACCTAGTAGCAGGAGTGGTTTAAGGATGCAGCTTGTATGAAGTGGATTGGGGACTGGATCTCTCACCACCTGAATGTTAATAAGGACCTAACCCTGTAAGGTATGTGGAGTGTGGATAGTCCCTAGTACAAGACTGTGGTCCAATTTCTGAAATTTCACCTGGGGAGATTTTATAATATTCCAGTGGAGAAAAATACCCAGGCTGTTATAGTTAATTATGTGAGAAGTGGAGTGTAGAGAATAATATAAAGGACAATGAGATTTGTTGGTTGTTATTACATTTATTTCACCAATGCCCTATAGAGTGATAGGGTAAGGCTAGGGGCAATTCACCACCAATTGGCAATTAAATGTAAAGTTCCAGGGGTCTCTTTGGTAGCTTGCAAAGAGACCTTATCTTTTGCAATAAAAGAGAAAATAGATTCTGAAAATCAAGCCCAGAATTCACTAGTTGGAGTTCCTGGGCTTCAAAGACTATTGAATCCTCAGCCAAAGCAACTCTTTTATGCCCTTGTTGGGAAATCTGGACCTTTCACACATGAGCTAGGGACATATGGAAAGATGCCCCTGGAGACCAAAACTAATATAACCCTTCTAACCTCATTAGAAAGGGATCACACAGAGACAAGGTAATTAATGGAGTCATGATTAAAGTCATCATTAGATCAGGTCTTCTGGGTTTCCAAATATATAATTGAGAGAAACACTTGGCAATTGTAGAACTTCGCACATTGGCTTTTTGATTATGAAGAAGCAACTGTTGCAGAGAAGAGAAAGTAGAAGCCCCTGAAACTGACATCTCCTTCTCAATCAACAAGCAGTGTAGTAAATCATACATAATATTGCAATGTGGGTTGAGTGGTGAAGATTAGTGCAATATTTAGGGATGTTAGGAATTCAGGAATGGTGATGCCTATTGTATCTCCATTTTATTCAACATTCTGGCCACTGAAGAAAAAAAGGTCCTATAATACTATTAGAATGCTACCACAAGATCAACAAATTGGTATCATGGATAGCAATTGCAGGGCAGGAGATGGTACATTTGCTAGAGTAGATTAATATGGTTTCAAGATTTAAAGGCATTTTCTGCCCAATTCTGTTTTTCTCCTTTTCTCCTATCTTTCATAGGATTTACACTATAATATACTGCTGACATTCCTAATTACATTTTAGCATCTTCTAACTGAAAGCCTCAACTAGTACAATTGCCAAACATGACGACAGTCAAAGAGTGCCTCACACAATACGTCTTAAGCGTAAGAATAGAATTTTTACCTGTATAACATTGTTGTAGCCCAAAATGATGCTAGTATGTTTGTATTAGCATACATGAGAATCAACACCTGGAAAGGTTTGCCACCAAGTATCTGGGACTACTGGGTTCAAGTATGTCCATCCCCTGAAGTCATATGTGAGGACTGTTGTTCCTTGTGTTGGATAGTTACAATTCTTGGCTTACTGTATTGATGATTCCCAGGAGAAATGTATGAGACTTACAGGTGAAAATGCTGTGAATCAGTGTAAGATGGTGGCCTGAGGTTGTTTTAAGCTGCTACATTTGTGCTAATTTACTTATGAGGTAATAGAAAAATTATATACGCCATAAAAACTATATAATTAATAATGTCATATAAGTGCTTGTCCAGTGGTCAAGCCTTTCTGAATGCATAAAACTAGGATGGGAAAACATTTAATATCTCTCCTCACTTAACTGTGGATAGGTATCTGTAACTAGAGAGACATATTTTTGTATATTGGTAAATATTTAATATGTTATCTACTTCATTTCCCTTCACTAATCCTACTCTTCTTTATTGGAAATTTAATTTTGTGAGAGATACTCTAATGTGGTTTTATTTATTTGCTTTTCACCCATTGGCATCTTGTATTTAATATAACTCCAACAGTATCATACAGTCTCTTTTAGTTATAAAAATTGGGAGAGACTTTATTATTCAGCAGTCAGTGTTCCAGCAGAGGACATTCAATGTCGTTAAGCATGCTACTGCTGCATAAAGTCACTATTTCCTCTGGATATGCATTTCATGGGGAGGGATAAAAGGAGAAAATATTCGTAAATTTTTTGAGGAAAATTTCAAAAATAATGTAAAAAATTCCTGCTAAAATTGTGAGGCTATTAGAATTCTCTAGAGAATTCAAACATAACTTTATTTTTAAAAAATATTGCTAAGTAAATATTACCCCTTTCCTTAATTAACATTTTTGTTGTCTATTAAATGCAAATTTAACAATGATCACAGTCTACTCCATATTCACTACAGAAAATTTGCCCACGATTAGGGAGCAGAATAGAGAAAATGAAACCAATATATTTACAGACAATAAAAAGGCTCTCTTTGAGAATTAGAAGTACCACCTACAAAGATGACTGTCTTGCAATATAGTGAATGACTGGGAATGTTGAATTCGAAATGAGGTAGCTGTTGTTTATAAAATACATTGTATTGCTCTTGGTAGGGTGGAATTAATTATGCATCTAGGATCTTACAACTTTTAGTGCATGGCTGTCTTGAAAACTACATGATTCAAGGAATGTCCAGTGGATGGGTATTGAGATAGCTCTGCAAATACGCCTTTTACAAGTAAGAAAATGATATACTGAAGATTAGGGGAAGAGTTCCCCCTATCCACCAAGTCTAAGAATCGTCGTCTTATATATAGTTGTATATAAATGACCATTTTTACGTTTTTGATCTTGGAACAACAGACTATGAATAAAAACTCTTCATAACTAGTCAAAAATCTGGGTAAGTAAAGCATTTTTCTGCAAAGAACACTCCAGATTCAGCCTTAGGCAGTCTATGGCACAGATTTCCACCTTTAAA
This sequence comes from Avahi laniger, assembly GCA_963575035.1. Classification (NCBI taxonomy): domain Eukaryota; kingdom Metazoa; phylum Chordata; class Mammalia; order Primates; family Indriidae; genus Avahi; species Avahi laniger. Next base: position 491 of record CAUYSK010034809.1, on the reverse strand, counting down.
AATGTCTTGGGAAAAATTAGTAGCTCTACTTGTAACTCAAAATTTTATCCTCCATAATTTTTCATGACAACTGAGAGGGACATGTGACTTCTGCTTACATTTCGTTGACCTGATATGGACAGTTTTCTTTTTAATTTCAGAATATTACAGGAGTACGAATACTGTGATTATATACATTGCCTTTGCACCAACTCGAGTCAGAGCTACAAGTGTGCCCATCCCTCAGACAGCATGCACCACACCCAGTTAGATGTGAATTTACCCATTCCCTCCTACCTGCCCAACACCTGATGAATTTTACTTCCACACGTGCACCTAAGTGCTGATCAGTTAGTACCAACTTGATGACGAGTACATGTGGTGCTTCTTTTTCCATTTTCATGATATCTCACTTAGTAGAATGGGCTCCAGCTATATCCAGGATAATAGAAGAGGTGCTAGATCACCATTGTTTTTGTGACTGAGTAGAACTCCATGGTATACATATATCA
>CAUYSK010034808.1:0-27102 GCA_963575035.1 Avahi laniger | reverse complement strand
ACTCTCCCTTTATGCAAAACCCTATCCTTCTCTCACGAAAGACTTTACCCAAAGGGACTACATTTCCCTAGCAATGAGATAGAAGAGTTTGTCCTGTAGCACCTGCTTTCGAATCTCCTGGGCTAGATGTAAAGTACACATTCCTGGGTCCCGCCTAGACCAACTGAATCACATTCTCTAGCTGAAGGGCCACTTTAGGCATTTGCATCTTTTTTTTTTATTGTGGTAAAGTATACATAACATAAAATTTACCATTTTAAGTTTTAAGTGTACAATTCAGTAGCATTGGGTACATTCACATTGTTGTGGAACCATCGCCACCATCCCTTGCCAGAACTTTTTCATCATTCTAAAGTAAAACTTCATATCCATTCACTTCTAGGTCCCACTCCCCCCAGCCCTTGGTAGCCTCCATTCTACTTTCTGTCTCTATGAATTTGACTATTCTAGGTACCTCCTAGAACTGGCATCATACAGTATTTGTCCTTTTGTGTCCAGCTTATTTCACTTAACATAATGTTTTCAAGTTTTATCCCAATTGTAGCATGTGTCAAAATTTTCTTCCTTTCATCCCTCAAAATAAGACCATACATGACAAACCCATGGCTCACATCATACTGAATGGGGAAAAATGGAGGCTTTTCCTCTAAAGACTGGAACAAGACAAGGATGCTCACTTTTACCACTTTTATTCAACACAGTAGTAGAAGTCCTGGCCAGAACAATTAGGCAAGAGAAAGAAATAAGGTACACCCACATTGGAAAGGAAGAAGTCAAATTAGCTTTGTTCACAGATGATATAATCTTATACCTAGAAAAACTTTAAGACTCCACCAATAAATTCTTAGGACTGATAAACAAATTCAGTAAAGTTGCAGGACACAAAATCGACATACAAAAATCAGTAGCATTTATATACACCAACAGCAAGCAACCTGAAAAAAGAAACCAAGAAAGCAATCCCATTTACAATAGCTACAGAAAATATAAAATACCTTGGAATCAATCTAACCAAAGAAGTAAAAGATCTATACAAGGAAAACTATAAAACTCTGATGAAAGAAATAGAAGAGGACACAAAAAAATGGAAAGACATTTCATGCTCATGGATTGGAAGAATTAACATTGTTAAAATGATAGTACTACCCAAAACAATTTACAGATTCAATGCAATTTCTATCAAAATACCAATGACACTCTTCACAGAAATAGAAATAAAAATCCTAAAATTTATATGGAATCACGAAAGACCATGAATAGCCATAACAATCCTGAACAGAAAGGACAAAACTGGTGGCATCACATTACCTGACTTCAAAATTTACTACAAAGCTATAGAAACCAAAACAGCATGGTACTGGCATGAAAACAGGCACATACACCAACGGAGCAAGAATAGAGAACTGAGATTTAAATCCATATATTTAAAACCATCTCATCTTTCACAAAGGTGCCAAGAACATACAATGGGGAAAGGACAGACTTTTCAATAAATGGTGGTGGGAAAACTGGGTAACTATATACAGAAGAGTGAAACTAGACCCCTGTCTCTCACCATGCACAAAAGTCAAATCAAAATGAATGAAGACTTAAATCTAAGATATGAAACTATGAAACTACTAGGAAAAAAAAAAAAAAAGCACCGGGGAAATGCTCCAGGACATTGGGCTAGGCAAAGATTTTTTTGTGTGTTAACACCTCAAATGCACAGGCAACCAAAGCAGAAATAGACAACTGAAATCACATCAAGCTAAAAAGCTTCTGTACAGCAAAGCAAACAATCAATAAAGTGAAAAGACAACCCACAGAATGCAGGAAAATATTTGCAAACTATCCATCTGACAAGAGATTAATAACCAGAACATATAACAATGCAATAGCAAAAAAAACCCAATCCAATTGAATATAGGTGAAAGAGCTGAATAGACATTTCTGAAAAGACATTTCTGAAAAGAAGACATACAAATGGCCAACAGGTATATAAAAAAATGCCCAACATCACGAAGTCATCAGAGAAATGCAAACCAAAACCACAATGCGACATCACCTCACCCAGTTAAAATGGGTTGTATCTCAGAGACAGTCAATGACAGCTGCTGGCAGGATCTGGAGAAAGGAGAACCCTCAAACACTGTTGGTGGGAATGTGCACTGTTAGAACGACCACTATATAGAACAGTATGGAGCTTCCTCAAAAAACTAAAAATAGAATTACTATATGATCCAGCAATTCCACTACTGAATGTACCTCCAAAATAAAGAAAATCCATATATCAAAGAGATGTCTGCACTCCCATGTTTATTGCAACACTATCTGTGATAGCCAAAATATGCACTTGACCTAGGTACCCATCAATGGATGAATGAAGAAAAGGTGGTATATATACACAATACAATACTATTCAGCTGTAAAAGACAATGAAATCCTGTCGTTTGCTGCAACATGGATGGAACTGGAGGCCATCATGCTAAGTGAAATAAGCCAAGCACAGAAAGATAAATATCACACATTCTCACTCATATGTGAGAATTAAAAAAGTGGGTCTCGGCCGGGGGAGGTGGCTCACGCCTGTAATCCTAGCTTCCTGGGAGGCCCAGGCGGGCGGATTGTTTGAGCTCAGGGGTTCGAGACCAGCCTGAGCAAGAGCGAGACCCCGTCTCTACTAAAAATAAAAAGAAATTAATTGGACAACTAAAAATATATAGAAAAAATTAGCCGGGCATGGTGGCGCATGCCTGTAGTCCCAGCTACTCGGGAGGCTGAGGCAGTAGGATCGCTTGAGCCCAGGAGTTTGAGGTTGCTGTGAGCTAGGCTGACTCCACGGCACTCCAGCCCGGGCAATGCAGTGAGACTCTGTCTCAAAAAAAAAAAAAAAATTAAGCTACAAACATATATTTACACAAAATTAAAAATAATGTAAAATGATGCCTATAATTTTAATGAATCTATACATATGTGGGAAAAGAAATAAAAACCAAGACAGGAAGGATGTACATTCTATCGAGATATTGGTTACATCTGGAAAGGGTGGGAGGCAGGGTAGAGGGGAGGAGTAATTCAGGTAAAAAGACGGGGGAAGGATGTAAAAGGAGCTTTCTCTGTATCTGCCATTTTTCATTTTTTTCCTCAAAGTTCTGAAACAGTTAAAAACTTAACATTCATTAAATTTGGGTGTTGGGTACAAACTTATCTCTAAATGTTTAAAATGTTTTGTAATAAAGAGGAAAATATAAAAATTGTTTAACAAAAAGAGGTACAGCCACTTTCTGTGTATTCTGTGTGCAGTGATACAGCTGTATTAGCTGTAGTATTGCTGTCAAACTCAGCAAAGAGTTTGACACTTCTGCTGATTTTACATGTGAACGTGAGCTAAGCCTCACAGGAGAAATGTATAAGCTTGAGAAGTCAAAGCCAAGAGGGAGGGAGAATACTGCTATTGTTAATTATTAAAAAAAAAAAAAAAGTAACTACAGGATTCTTCACACAAACTCATGTAACTATGAGCCTGTTACAGATATTAGACACGGTTTACTATTTTTTTTTATTTTTACTTTTCTCCTCTGGAAAAGGGGGTAAGTTTTTGCAAAGTATATTTAAGTAAAAATATTGTTCTTTGTTTCCTTGAAAACCATATGCTAGTATATAGTCATATGGAGTAATTTTATTTTTCTCTTCCAGAATTTGTTTATTTGGTATAATTTAAAGTATATATCCAAGGGAATATATTGATGCTGGATTTAAATCTTTAAACTTTCTGTTTTCTCTATATATGTTTGATTTCAAGATTTTCAAAAATGAAATGCTAAATTGAATTGATTACTAGTATAGAATAAAATTTTAGTTTTTGCCAGCTAGTGTCTCCTTCTCTCTTTCATCTCTCTTTCATCAGTTTTTGTTTTAAATTAAATTGATTATTTACAAAAATTAGGTACATATTACTAGGATAAGCCATTCAGATCAATTAAAAAAGTTAAAATGGTTGTGTATGTCACCTTGAAGTGATGCATTTTAAAACAATATAATTTCATTATATTACAATGTTAAATAATTACTCTGGCTGTGAGAAGCACAGTTAGGGTTAGCTGGTACAATGTTTAATTTTATGTGTCAACTTGGCTTTGGCTATAGTGTCCAGTTGTTCATTCGAACATCAGTCTAGATGTTACTGTGAAGGTATTTTTTAGATGTGATTAATAGTTAAATCAGTAGACTCTGAGGAAAGCAGATTACCCTCCAGAATGTAGGTGGGCCTCATCCAATTAGTTGAAGCCTTAAGAACAAAGATTGAGAGATTTTCCAAAGAAGAAGAAATTCTCCTCTAGTCTATAACATAGAAATCTTGCTTGAGTTTCCATCCTTTGGTCCTGCGGAATTTGGTCTCAAGGCTGCAACATCAGCTCTGACCTGAGTTTCCAGTCTGTTGGCATGGCCTACAGATTTTGGATTTACTAGCCTCCACAATTGTGTGAGCGAATTCCTTAAAATCAATCTCTTTCTCTTTCTCTCTCTCTAGATATGAATATATCTATAAAGATATCTAGATATCTATCTTATCTATCTTTCATCTCTCATCTATCTATATCTAGATACATAAATATAAACATCTCTCTTCACTGCCCTCTTCCCTACCCCCAGCCAATTAGTTCTATTTCTCTGGAGAATTCTGACTAATATAGTTGCCTATTAGCCAATTGAAATAAGTGGTCACCAATATTAGAGTTTCCCAACTGTTTTAACACATTCAGGTATACAAAGTTTTCCAAACATCTAGGACAGTTTTTTTTCCCCCTCCAGAACAAATGAGTTTATTTGGAAATATGCAAATGATTGCATTCCAGGATATGAATGCTATCAACAATCCAGGCATATGGGGGGGGAGGGGGAGAAGCTTCATCTTTGTTTAGAGGCAAAGGGAAGACAGCCACTTAAGCTGCTTTGAAACAAGGTTCCTAGGTCACAGAAGCTCATTGTAGGAGTTGGCTGGAGACAGCTGTTGCCAGGTAAGTGTCCTTGTGCAGATGGTTTATCTAATAATACTGCAGTCTTGAGAAATGTCTTGTGATAAGTACTGTTACAGGCATGAGAGCTTCCCCTGTATAGCCTCCTGACTCCTATTTTTTTTCTTCTTCTTCATTTGGAGACAGGGTCTTACTCCAGGCTGGAGTGTAGTGGTGGTGTGATCATAATTCACTGTTACCTCAAACTTCTGGGTTCAAGCAATCCTCCTGCCTCAGCCTTCCAAGTAGTTGGGACTACAGGCATGCGCCATCATGCCTGGCCCATTTTTCTATTTTTGGTAGAGACGGGGTCTTGCTCTTGCTCAGACTGGTCTCAAACTCCTGACTTCAAGTGATCTTCCCTCCTGGGCCTCCCAGAGTGCTAGGATTACAGGTATGAGCCACTGCACCTGGTCATAGGACAGTTTTTAGGCCAAAAATAATTTAACTTCTTTTACTGCACCAATTGGAAAAAAGTTGCCCATATTTGAGATTTGAGGTACCCCGACAATCACCAGAGCCTAGACTGAATCCTGTGTGATCCTTTTCCTGTAGCTTTCCACCCTTCCATAACATAGATGCAAAAAGCAGAGGGAAGGCACTATGTCCAATAGGGTGGCCTTGATGGAAACAGAACACGAACATGTAGTAGCACATACAAAGCTGTTTTATACAGTGGGAAGGGGGAAAAATATCCTAGAAAAACAAGGAAGAAAGCAAGTCTTTGGGATGTTAGTTATTAACAATCAACGTGGAAAGAGAAATAATTTTCTAATTTCTGTAGGACCTGGACATAAAATAGCATGGCCTTCGCACATGGACAATTCAATCTGTGTGTGCTGAAGTAGAAGTGAAATAATAATAATTAAAAAAAAAAGCTTTGAGCCCACTGGAGGAGGAAAGGGAAAGTTAACAACTCCACCCTTTCCTCCTCCTTGTGCTTCAATCTTTCTTTGTGTTCTATTTTGTGCTCTGGACACTTGGGAGATGATTTTTCTGGAAAGAGTAACTAGAATGTTTGCAAAGGAGAGTTAAGAGGAGAGTTGAAGAATAATTAAAAATTTTGAATGGCAGAACACATGATTTACTTGGGTTTCCTACACACCCAGTTCTGCCAATAAATAGATGAGATCAGTTTTCTGATCTGTGAAGTAAAGAAGTTGGATGTCTTCACTAGATGATGTCTACAGGCTCTTGCCATTTAAAAATTCTGTGAAAATGGACAATGCAGAGAAAAAGTACTCCAGAGCTCTTGTTCTCTGCTTAGTCACACAATAAACAGAATTACAATTTGGTTTGTTATTTCCATATGAAAAGAGTGGCTGTTATACAAATAAAGACCAGAAAGATAATTTATTTTATAAAACTAAATTAAAAAAGCACTACACCCTAATAGACTATGGAGATAGCCAGAAGTTTAATAACACTAACCTGTATTTTTAGCTTTTTAGATATAAAGCAAGGTTCACATTAGTTAACTTAAAGTCTTGCAAAATATTTAATTCTAATAGAGGAATAAAAAACTGAGTTTGAAAATCAAATCAAAATGCATTAAAGACTTAAATCTAAGACCCGAAACTATGAAACTATCAGAAGAAAACATTGGAAAAATGCTTGAGGACATTGGCCTTGGCAAGCACTTCTTGAGTAATATTCACAAAGCACAGGCAATGAAAGCAAAATTGGACAAAAGGGATCACATCAAGCTAAAAAGTTTCTGCACAGTGAAGGAAATAATCAACAAAGTTAAGAGACAACCTACAGAATGGGAGAAAATATTTGCAAACTATGCATCTGATAAAGGACAAAGAACTAGAACATATAAGGAGTTCCAACAACTCAATAGGAAAAAATCAAATAATCCAATTAAAAAGTGAGCAAAGGATCTGAATAGACCTTTCTCAAAAGAAGCCATACAAATGGCCAACAGATATATGAAAAAATGCTCAACATCATTGGTTATCAGACAAATGCAGATCAAAACTATAATGAGATATCATGCCACTTCAGTTAAAATGGCTTTTATCAAAAAGACAGGCAATAACAAAAGGGGAACTCTCACATGCTGTTGGTGGAAATGTAAACTAGTGCAACCACTGTGGAATATAGTACGAAGGTTCCACAGAAAACTAAAAATAGGGCTACCATATGACCCAAAATCCCACTGCTAGGTATATATCCAAAAGAAGGGAATTCAGTATATTAAAAAGATATCTTTACTCCCATGTTTATTGCAGCACTACTCACAATAGGCAAGGTTTGGAGTCGACCTAAGTGTCCATTAATGGATGAATGGATAAAGAAATTGTGGTGCATATGCACAATGGAATATTGTACAGCCATTAAAAAGAATAAAAATGTATTTATAATTACTGTATTATGAAATATAATTTGTTTTAGCAGTAAAAAAAAAGAGAATGAAATCCCGCCTATTTACAACAACATGGGTGGAATTGGAGAACATATGTGAAGTGAAATAAACCAAGCACAGAAAGACAAATCTTGCATGTTCTCACTCATATGTGGGAGCTAAATATCAAAAACAGTTGATATCATGGAGATAGTAGAATGATGGTTACCAGACACTGGGAAGAGTGGCAGGGAAGAGGGTGATAAAGTTAGAATGGTTAATGGGTACAAACATATAGTTAGATAGCTAGATAGAATGAACAATATTTGATAGCACAGCAAAGTGACTGTAATCAATAGGTATACTTTAAAATAGCTAAAAGAGTGGAATTGGAATGTTCCTAACACAAAGAAATGATAAATGCCTGAGGTAATGGATACCCCAATTACCCTGATTTGATTAGTACATATTGTATGCCTGTATCAAAACATCATATGTATGCAATAAATATATACAACTATTATATGTCCATAATAACAACAAAATATTAAAAAATGGAGTTTAAAAATCCCTTTCTATTTTCTGCTTGTACAATTATTTGAAAAGTACCACAATTTTTATGAACCTTAATTTCTTCATGTTTAAAATTGGAATAATAACTTCCTATTTAGGTGGTATTAAAGGTTAAGTGAAGCATTATATGTGAGAGTCCCTGACATAACCAATGTTGAACCCTTCCTTTCCAAATGTTCTCTTCCTTCTTCTGTATTCCCCATCTTGATGGTCTACCCATCAGTTATTCTCTGTTGCCAAGCTAGAAATCTGGGAGTTACCCTAAATTGATATTTTCCAAACTGTGATAATATAAACAATTTATGAAGCCAGTATTTAAAGAAACAATAGAATATAAAAACATTAGAAACCATCACACTTATTAAAGGTATATATTATTTTGCAAAAATTTTTGTATCATTAAAGTGTATGTTTGTATGTGGAGAGGCATAGGGGAGGGGCTTCTAATATGGAAAGTATTTTTTAATGTGGGTTATAGTAAAAAAACAAAATGTCTGAAACACTGTCCTAAGATATACTTTCTCTCCCCTATGTACAACTGGTCTCCAGCTAAATTAGTCTCTACTAAAAATGGAAAAAATTAGCCGGGCATAGTAGTGTACACCTGTAGAAGTCCCAGCTACTGAGGAGGCTGAGACAAGAGGATTGCTTGAGTCCAGGACTTTGAGGTTGCTGTGAGCTAGGCTGATGACACTGCACTCTAGCTATCCCAGGAGACTCTGTCTAAAAAAAAAAAAAAAGAAAGAAAAAAAGTGTATATCTAAAAAAGTTAACTCTACAGAGAGATACTATTTTTAGGATGGGCAATCAGTGTTTAATAATCACTGAGTGTATTGGAGGCATTTCAAATATATGGTTGTAAAATAAGTGAGTACCTTAAACACTTCCTGAATTCCTCTTATACCCTTCTCATCCTCAGATTTGATTCTAGCCTCAGCTTGGGGCAGACTTAGTTTCTTGCAGAATTCTGTAACTCACTTTGTGGTGACAGGGTCTCATCTCTAGCATGCATTCTTTATAAGTCAGACCACTTCACTACCAAACCCCTTGTTGGCTGCACTCTTTGGCTCCGTTCCGAGTTCAGCTCCTCACACTGGCCTACAAATCCCTACATGATTGACTCTTCATGTTTTTATCTCTTATGTATAAGCTCATCCTTCTCTCTCCCTTGGTCACTGTCTCCCTGTCACAGATATTGGCTCTTTATTTTTATTTTTATTTTTATTGTTTTAAATTGAGAATTGAAAATGAACCCATATCTGACTTAGGATAAAAATTTTGGGGAAGGGAGTTGAGTCTCAGTTACTCCTGTGACTTTTCCTGGTCAATGGTTGGGGGTGGGCTTGCTCAATGGCTCAGGATTTATTTAGTCAACTGATTGAGTACATGTTCAACTGTACGGGCTGAGACAGGTAGTGTCAAGGTATCCTCATGGATGTCCTCTCAAACCTGTCTGATAACAAGCCAATTCTTGCAAACCACATTTCTTATCAGAGAGCACTTCATTGTCAATAAAGTTATTATATAACAGTGGCTGAAGGCTGAAGAATAGAATAGTGATTGAGGGAAAAATAAAGATTCCGAACTCAAAGAGCAGTAAAATGATTATTTACAACCCCAGGTTGGGGGAACATAATCTCATCAGTTCAGATAATTAAATGTTATGAAAAAAGATCACAATAACTTATCCCATCTGAGGTAATAAATATACTCCCTGCTATGGTTTGAATGTTTGTGTCCCTTCCAAAATTCATGTTGAAACTTAGTCCCCAATGCAACAGTATTAAGAGGTGTGGCCTTTGCAAGATGATTAGGTCATGAGGGCTCTGCCCTCCTAAACGGATTTCCCTTAGAATTGATTAGTGCTTTTATAAAAGGTCTGAAGGGAACGAGTTAGGTCCCCTTTTGCCTTTGCATACAGCATTCAAGGTTCCATCTTGGAAGACATTGAACCTGCTAGTTCTTTGATCTTAAATTTTCCAGCCTCCAGAACTATGACAAATACATTTCTATTATTTATAAAATACCTAGTTTCAGGTATTTTGTTATAACAGCTCAAACTGATTAAGACCCTCCCCTTTGCTTAAAAACTTTTTTTATCAAGTTAATGAGATAATGATTAAGATATATGAAACATTTGAAAGACTATGAAAGATAAACATAGACATATTGGCCCTGTTAAAATTTTAATTTGAAATGTGTATGAGAATTTTATTTGTATATTTAAGAAAAATGGATTAGCATATATATTTGGTTCATTAAATTTACAAAAGTTGCTTAAATACTTATAAATAATTTGTTAGTTAGGAATTTGTATTAGTTTTCTAGGGCTGCTATAATAAAGCACTGCAGATTGGGTGGCTTAAACAACAGGAAATTTATTGTTTCACAGTTCTGGAGGCTAGAAGTCCAAAATCAAGGTTTTGGGAGGGTTGGTTCCTTCTGAGGACTGTGAGGGAAAATCTATTCTATGCTTCTCTCCAAGCTTCTGGTTGGTTTGCTGGCAACATTTGACATTTGTGAGTTTGTAGAAGCATCACTCTGGTCTCTTCTCTCTCACTAGCATGGTGTGCATGTCTGTGTCCAAATTTTCCCTGTTTATAAGGACACCAGTCATATTGGATTAGGGACCCACCCTATTCCAGTATGACCACCCCTTAACTAATTTCAGCTGCAATGATCCCATTTGTAAATAAGGTTGCATCCTGAGCTAGTGAGACTTAGGACTTTAACACATAAATTTTGGGAGAACACAATCAAGCTCAAACCCATAATGACATTTGTCTGACTTATTGAGAGTTTGAATTGAGGAAAGAGATCAGCTATATTAAATTTTAAAAATGAGTAAAACTTGCCATTCTTATTTGAAATAGATTTAAGGTTTTAAAAGTTTATGTTGACATAAAGGAGTAAGAAAAATTTAAGTTAAAAATTTAAGTTAATTGATAAGTTAAAAGGCAGGCAATTTTAAGTTTTGCTTTCTGCATGCAAATCTTTTCAGAAATTAAACACTCAGCTGACACTCTTCACCAGTCCAAGGTTAGCTGAGTATAATACCATATGCCATGGCTATGGTCATCAACAGTTCTTTATATACATTCAACTCCTAAGAAATAAAAAACATACTTAAGCTTTTAGTTCACTCTAGAAAAATCTAAATCAATGTGGGTTTATTTTTTTTTTTTGGTGAATAAACCTAATTGAAATAAAAATGAAACTAGCTTGAAGTGGCTTATTTTCACAATGGAGACTGGAACCCGGAAATTAGACTTTTGCCATTACTAATAATATTAATAATATTATGACATTAAGTAATCTGGATAAATTGCCTTTGAATCTATACAGAGTTGATAAAGTCAATATTGGCATAGTTCACATTATAGGACTGTGTAATATAATCATTCTGATTTCCCTATTTACTAAATACACAAAGATTAATGTTTTCCAATAAGTTATGTAATTTTTCATTAATAGTTTTTACATTTTATGCAATAATATTTTTATAAGTAGATGTCTAAAGTAAACAGACTGACGTGATTAAAAACCATATGCTTAGATGTGTTTTCAATGTTATCCCATTGGTATTTTTAAGTATATATTGTATCTATCCAATGCAAAATATATTTACGCTTGTTTAGTACTTTTTTAGAGTACTAAAACTTGGTCCCTAGTCTCTGTATTTATTACCTTATTTCAATATTCATCTAAAAATATATATGACTTCAGTAGTCAATTGGCATATTTTCACAGTAAAAAAAAACCTTTTGATGTTATTTACAATAGCAAAAGAAAATTAAATAACATCACCAAACAAATCAAAGAAATTTTAATACTAAATATACCTTTTCAAATCTTTTCAAATTTAGTATTAGATATATTTTTTCAAATATTATAATAGTGTTGAATATAGCCTTTTAAACCTTCTGACATATTCCTCCTTAGTATATATGTGTGTGTGGAGTAAGGTAGTATAGCCAACCTCTCTTTCTCTTTATCTCTTTTCTCAGGTTGCAAATTATTGAATTTGTTTAAATTGTCGTGTAGATTGCTGTGGCAGCAGAGGTTTATTTTTATTTTTTATAATTTCTATTTTATGTGATTGGAATGTGAACAGGTCTATATCCTTATTTGGGGAGATAAGGATAGGGTCCAGGGGGAAAGTCTGTTTGAGTTGTTGATGTGAAGAACTCTAAAGGTCTGTGTATGTCGGAATCAATATTAAGGTAGCTATGGAAATACAGAGAGTGCTGCGATCTAAGGCCTCGGGGAGCTCTGTAAACCAGGGGGAAGGGCACAGAGGTGGAAGGCTAAACTGTTCTGATTTAGATGCATATAATTGTAAGAATTTGTTTAGAGTGAACCACAACAATCATTCCTACATGTAAATATACAACATGCCTTCTATGGGAAGACAGTTTTATCAGATTTATAAAATCTGGTGTTTTTTGAATTACATTTCCTTACCTTCTATTGCACTCAGTGTTTTACTCAGTAAAAATTACTGTATAAAGTATTCCTGAAACGCAATTATTTGCTCGGCTAACTAGATTCTTGCAATCTAGCCTAAAGAAGTTGAAGAGTTCCATAACTTTTCAAAGTTTATTTTAAATCTTTATTGCATAGCAAAGCAGAAATAAAAAAATCATTTGAAGAATAAGCTTGATCTTTCTAGGTTCTCTCGGATCTTAATCCATCCTTCAAGAAGTGTTTTACTGCTTATTATAGGATTCTTACCTCTAGAATTTTATAGCCCAAGGTTTCATTCTAAGATGTTTGAAACTTATAAATAAAAATATTGTTTAATTCAAACTTAGGAGGACTGATTCTGGGTCAGCTAGATAGCTATCTAGGTAAGTCTTCAGTGCAATCCTAAAGACAATAATGAAATTGAGACAATACTGATTTGCTATCTTTGTAATAATTGAGAATTGTTAGAATGGAATGTTTAAAAAAATTCTAAAAATGTATAGATAAAAATGAAATTATGGGAAGACCATAAATAAAAATGTCATTATCAGAAAGTTACTTACTGTTTGAGGTAGAATTAATATTAATTTGAATCTCCTTATAATAGCAACCTTATTGAGCATAATTATCCAGATGTAACAATAACAAATGAAAGGCATGAAGCCTAGAAAAGTGATAAACTATGACAGAACCATATAGTTGATTAAGGGAAAGAAAACTCAGTGTTTGGATTACTTCTCATTTCGAAGTCCAGTTCTTTCCAACACACCACGCTGTCCCCCAGAGGCAGTATTTAAAATGAGAAAATATTGTTCCTCATCCCCTTGACACACTGAGAGTGAGTGACCATTTGTTTAAAAAGAGAAAAAAGCCAAAGCAAACACAACAAAGATTTCTTTCCTTTGCTTTCTGTGTTTTGTCAGCTGATATGAAATGTCAATGTTAAAACTAAAAATGAAGTTTTCATTAAATAGAAGCCTCAGCAGAGGACCAAGTGTTCTTCAAGAAAATCTAATTTATTTATTTTTGTGTAATAGGGTATACTAACTAAAAATGTGGTCTTCATTTTTTCCTATTTTTCCTGTCAAACATTGATGGGGTGAAGCAAAAAGGACAAAACAAAACAAACAAACAAACAATAACAAAAGAAAAACCAACTGCTTTTTATAAAGTGCAAGCAATGGAGAATGTGAAAATTAAGATAAAATGTATTTCTGGAGGGCTCTCCTGAGCCCTTCAGTTCAACAAATGTACAGGGAGTACACACCCGTGGCTTATAGAAAAAGGTTGAAGTAACTCGAATACATACATATTTTAGCCTAAAAATATAACAGTTCTGATAGCAATATAAATTGCTGAGTGTATATTTTAGTCAATGTCACATTTCTTTAGACATGTGGCTTCTTTAGGAAAATATGTCTTTTCTTTTATGGTTTTAATGATTTTTGTATGTATGTGGAGATATGGGTGTTATTTTTGTTCAGTTTGAGGGATAAGCTAGAATTGGTCTAGAATAGCTGAGGTTCTTTAGACACTTTTAAATAAAATATTAATAAATATTATGCAATATGAAGAAACAGTCTTATTGCTCCAGCTGCATATATAAATTGCTTGGACAAAGCATTTACATTGCATTTCTATACCGTGGATAATATTTTGAAAATGGACAGCCACTTTATTGGCCAACACATTAAGTGAGACATAAACAGAAAAGTGGGTATAAAATCAACTGTAGAAGACCAAGGATTATGGAATTTCTCAGAGCAGCTGGTGACAAGCTGAGATTTTACGCCAGTCTTCCCATGAAGGTTTCATGTTCTAGGTGGATTGTTTAGTATCTAGTAAGTAATTGTTAGAGGTATCCTTGCTCTAGGAGTAGGACAGAGGGCTTCTGTCAGGGGTAAATGTTTAAATTTGGGCTCAGACACTGCACTGCTGGCTAGTCACATATCTTTTAATACAGCACTGCATTTCTAAATACGCCCAGACTTAAGTGTACTCTTGTCACTTTAAATACTTATTAACTGAGGCAACCTGTGGCTCACAAGTGAATAGGAGCTGAGACAAATCTCTGGGAAGGTCAAGCAGGTATGACATCATGCTTTAAGAGAGATTGTGAAAATGGATTTGGACTAGACTTGGCAATTCTCAATGTGTACGGGCCTACTGATGCCCTTGTTTATAGAATTATTTAAAAAGAAATTATCTAGAATGTGCTGATGGATGGTTATGTTCAGATGTAAACTTTCTATGAGTAAGAGGGGAAAACCACACCTGACTTCAGGGCTGTTTCCAAAGGCAGAACTTGCCATTCTTAAACATCCTGTGAGGTGATGCACTTTGAATTGGAAAATAAAGAATAAGGAGGGAGAACTTAAAATGCAGGTATTTTTTCTCTAATGCTAGAACTTGTGTTATGGGCACATATATGACATGTTTAATCTCCTGATTGTGGGCTTGCATTTAGATTACGGCCGCTCCAAGTGAGTATTAGTGGAATGTGACATTATTATTTTTACTCTCTGGCCAGTTAGCCTGAGGATCCTTGTTTTACATTACATTAATATATTAATACATATATTCAATAATATGAAATACGTAGAAATTTAAATGCATATCCACATATCTCACTGAAATAGATGTTTATCTTCATTTAACATTAACATTTGGGGAGAATGATATGAAGATAATTCCTAGTATCTTAAGTAAAAGTAAATTGATGGCGAGTGATATGTAAAATTCGAATTGAAAATCCTCTACAGCATGAAGTGCCTGGTTTCCTCAACAAATAACTTTCAAGGAAAAAAGAGAGATAGTGAGATAATTTATTGATGAAAAAATGAGATGTAACAACCAATTAAAATGTATGGGGTTTATTAGGGTCCCTTTTCAAACAAATTGTAAATATATGACAATTGGGAAAATATAAACATCATTTAGAAATTTGATAGTAGAAAATTACTGTAAATTTTTGGGGTATGATAACAACATGGTTGAGTTGGTAGTTGTTGAGGTTGGGTAACGTGTACATGATAGTTCATTATACTCTTAACTTATGTGTGTTTTGAAATAATACAAAGTAAAAAAGAGTAAATTGATAGTTACTTGAGAGATCTTTCTGTTTGGCAAAAATAAGTTAAAACTTTGATAGGACGTGAAGATCTGGGCTTAGAGTGCATCTTGAAATTCCTATTAAAACTTACTATAAATAATGTGAAAACTTATTTTTATGGTTAGTGCAATTATTATTACTTATTACCAGAATAACTGTGGCTGACTTCCACTTTTTAAATGAAATCTCATAATTTTCCTAAAAGGGCACATCGGTACATTCCTAAATGCAGTGCAGAAATCCCATCCCTATGAAAATGTTTCAGTCACTAAATTGCTTCCTCAAATTATTTTTTTGGGCAACTTGTCTTCTTTGATTTTTGATGTCAGTTTTCTGAAGAAAGAGAAAACTAATTATGTTTTGCTCATAAGACAGGCATCAGGTAATGCTGGCAATATAGATGTTTCTCAGCTCAAACATTAGAAATCTGAGGCTGAGGTCTTTGTGAACAAAGGTAGACTCAAGTCAGTCTTTTGTTCATTGGCTCTCCAAAGTTCCCTGTAACCCTTGACTCTAACTACATGCCCATATCAATTTGGCCGCATTGACTAAGACAATGAGTTATGTTAGTGTGTAATGAAAGTGAGAGAAACTGCATAATCAATTAGTACTAAAAATTACTAGCTAACATTGATTTAGTGCTCGTAGCATATTTGGCACTGTGCTAAATCCTTTGTTTACAAAACTCCATTTAATTTCTCACCACAAACCAGTAGCGTAAGGTGAAATTCTTACCTGCCTATAAATAAAACTGAGGCTCAAAAAAATCTTAAGCAGTTTTTCTATGGTTGTATTGCTGGCGAGTGATGAATGTCCAATTTGAATGTGGATATGCACTTAATAAATTTTTGTAAATGTTTGCCATTGTCAAGGGTGCTAGTTTTTTATCATTTTAAAAGTTGAAAAAAACCACTCAACTGTATCAACTATATATCCTGTACTCAGGATATTTAAAATTATTCTCAAGATATTAGGGAACAATAAGGCCCTCTGATACTTTGGAGAACTTTGATAAGTGTGTGATTCAACCAAAGAGGTGGGACTAGTGAACACATGGAGATTCAACTTTTTTGAGTACAAGAGTATAATAGACCACTCTTAGTGAATATAGCCTTGAAGATCAAGTAAATGAAAGCATAAGACATGAAAAGAGAAGAATTTTAGAGAACAGGCTAAATTTGAAAAGAAAAGTAAGGGGTTTATACCATGACTATATTAATTAGTTTTGATTTTGTATAAGTGAGTTGAAATTTAATTATCACCCTCATTCTATTGCGCATTTGGTCATCCCCGGACTATCTAGTTCAAAACTCTGTATTCTGCCCCTGCTCTATGTCATTGGATATCTCATACCTTATATCATCTTAAACATTGTCTGTCCTCTGGTTTATTGACTTCTTCATTAGCTGCTCTTTTCTTCCCTGCCTTGCCCTTATTGTTTCTTTCTAGCATCTACTCTGAAATGTTCTTAAAGAATTCATCAAACAGGGGGCTGTCTATCTAGCTAAAAAAAGAAAGGTCTGGCACATGGTTCAAATGTTCAGGAAAACCAATCACCAAGACAACTAATTAACAAGCCGTGACATCAGTGACTTCCATTAAGAAGCCAGAATAATTTCACCTCTACTTCTGGCTCCCCTTGCCTATTCCAATCATCTCAACAGAAAATGCTGGATCTGATGTTTGCTGTGAAAAGGCCAGTTGTAAAATGAGTTGTTTTCATTTCTCAGTATATGTTAATAGCTCTTTTAGAAAATTGTTGTTTATTTTTATTGTGGTGAAACATACATAAAATTTACCACTTTAACCATTTTTAAGTATACAGTTCAGTGACATTAAGTATATTCATATTGTTGGACAACCATCACCACTGTCCATGTGTAGAACTTTTTCATCATCCTGAACTGAAACTTGGTATCCATTAAGCAATAACTACCTTACTTTTTCTGTCTAGCCTCTGACAATCTTTATTCTACTTTCTGTCTCTATGAATTTGACTATTCTAGGTACCTGATATAAGTGGAGTCATACAATACTTGTCCTTTTGTGTTTGGCTTATTTCACTTAGAATAATGATTTCAAGGTTATTCCGTGTTGTATCATGTATTGGAATTTCTACTAGATGTTTGATTCTAACTATACTAAGATTTCCTATTTGGCTCATCTGAAAATGCAACTACTGCTAAGGAGATGCTTCACCTGCCTCAAAGGATTAATAAGATAAACATAGGATTTCTGGTTTTGACTAGCTATTATATATTCACTAGGTTATTTGATCATATTTTAAAAGTCTTTCTTAAAACAATCCATTTCTGAAAAACTACATAGTGAAAGACTTAGCTACATGGTATATGATTTAGCTGGCTAAAATCTCTGGGGAAGGTAGTTTCAGAATGCCCACTTTTATAAAAATGGTCATAGGTCTTTGTTTGAAATTAGGATATTTTTCAACATAAATGTTATTGTGATCTATAGGATGTAACCTTTAACTTGCTCCTTTATGTCAACTTTAAGATCAGATTCTTGGCACAATATAATAGCATTCCAAAATCTAGTGAAAACAGATGATTTCTTTTATTAAAACAAAACTGAGATACTTTAAGTTTTCACTTAGCTTTAAAAATATTTATCATCAGTATATTTGATTATGTGCCTAAAATACAACAGTCCATCATGTAACAATGGTAATTTCTTTAACTTATTCATTTTTGAATACCGTGTGCACATAAATTATTGAAACTACACGTTCTCTGCTATGTTTGTATTTCCCAACATAAAATGTGTAAGTTATTATATAAATATACCCTAATTAACCATTTGAATTAAATATTTATGAATAAAGTTGTGTTATGTTACATTTTGCACAATTTTTCACAAATGTCATCTTATTCACTAGATCTATTGAACTTATTTTACTGAGCAACTGCACTATGTCCCTTTACTGTTCTAGAAAATTAAAATTCAACTGTAAAGAAGACAGGAATTGACTTTGTCTTCACAGAGCTTTTATTAACTATTGGGGAATATAGATAAATAGATAATTGTAATGCAGTATGACATATGCTATGATAAGTACAGAGGGATAGCAGGCACATAGAAGAGTGTACAATAAACATATAATACATAAAAGCCGAGGACCCTAATAAGAACTATGGCTGAAGAGAAGACCATCCCATCTTTGCTTTGTGGTAAGCCAAAGGAGTACTTATGGGTAGCTCAAGATACTCTTCGGAAAGCTGATGTTAATCTCCAGTTAATGGGCAAATGAATAATTAATGACTCAACCTTTTATTTGTTAGACTAAATTTTGATTGATATAGCTTGAACTTTTAGACTAAAGAAAACTTAAGACAGTAATAACCAGGCACCAACCAAAAACACACATTGAATACCAGGTTAAGCACAGCTACTTTTAAGTGTACACATAAAACTCTTTGCAAAGTGCACTCCAAGGAAACTGGTATGGCAATTATTTTCAAATCATCTGAAATTTGGTGAATATACACCAAAGATGATTTAGTCTTAGAATAGTTGCTATATTACTTGTCTTTCTGGCAAGAGTTAGCTTAAGGTTAATTGTATACTTAGGGTTCTTCTAATTCAAGATTCCCAAACAATGCAAGTTACATTCTATATTGATGTGTATATGTGTATATGTGTTCAAAAGGCAATCAGATCATTAAGACATTAATTGTAAAAATCAGGGAAGTGGTGAGAAATGTGGTAACACAATTTTGCTTGGTCCCACAAAATTTTTAATTACTCTATCAGAAGGACCATTCCTCCAGCTGTGTTTTTTTAATAACAGGTTCTTTATAAAGAGCAGGCACATATATTCAATGCGTATAAAGCCCCTATTATGTGCCAAGAATGTGAAAAATATGAACATTGTCCTTAAAAGATAAACTTTGAACAAATAATCAGATATTTGATGAGTAATACAAGGGGAAGTATAGAATTTTATACAGAATAAAACAGGAAGACCCAATGTAGGTTCTCAGTTCAGGAAGATTTTCTGAAAAAATAAAACAATCTGTTACCTGAAGAATGAGTAGGAATTTGTGAATATGAGACTGGGGGATAGAATGTTCTAGAGGAGAAAAGAGTCTGTGAAAAATTCTTAGGCAAGAGAGACAGAATCTCACATTTTAAGGACTTTGAGAAGAACAACATGGTGACTTAGATGAGAAACAGGAGCATCTGGATTATTGTGTAAGAGTTAAAGATTCAATTTTAGGAGCAATGGGTTCTAGGAAAGAGTTTGAAATGAAGGTGTAACATGACCAGATTTTGTATTAAGAAATCACTTAAACTTGTCTTAGGAGTAGGAATGAGATGCAGTGTATTGATTCAAGACATGATTATGAGGTAGAAGCAATAGGGCTTGACGAGTGGTAACATGTACAAATATAGGAAGAGGGAAGGGTAAAACATGACTTTCAGTTTTTGTTTTGAGAAAATTTTATGGATTCCATTTATTGTGATAGGAAACTGGGGGAAACACAGGCTTGACATGATTTCAGTTACTGAGTGTGAAGTATGTGGGAGAAATTCTATGACTGGGTGGTGCCCCAGCATATATTAATATTAGAATGAATAGCATATAGCAAATATTCAAAAAATTATTTGTTGAATGAACACCTAGTGGATATATTCACTTAGACAGTGAACAGGACAAACTTGGAATGTCAAGTGTGGATATATCTTGCAATAGATGATTATCAGAAAGGAAAATAGCCCACACAACAAATGTGACGCCCAAAGGAAAGAAGAATTAGGGCAGTTCCTTGAACGAGCCCATCCATTTAAATGATGAGTGGAAGTGGAAAGCAGGCAAAGAATTCTGAAAAAGACTGAAGTAAGCTGGAGAAAAACTAGGAAAGGATGTTTTTAAAAAGTGTTTCAGAAAGAGTACATGGTCAGTATTGTCTGATGCTTCTGATGTTAGAGAATAATTTTTCAGTAATCTAAATGAGAGTATTTTCAATAGAATAGTGAAGGCAGTAATCAGGTTGGGTTTGAGGATTGAGTGAGAGATGAATAGTACGTGAGGAGGGTATTTGAAGTTAACTCATTCAAGACGTGGAGAAGAGAAAGCAAAAAGAAATGTAGAGAGGTAGTAGCAGAGGTCATTCAGGCTAGGTTGCAAATTCTATCTTTGCTGCTTATTATTTATATGACTTCTAATAATTACTTAATTCTTATGTAAAGAAAAATGTCAGACTTTGAATTAGCAAAAGATGTTACTGAATATCTATCTTTCTATGGAATGCTGGAGCCTCTGAAACTACCTGATCCTATAGGGATATGCATATTTGTAACTGACTATTTTATAATTCTGTAGAGTTAAAAGTTTACTTGCAGAACATTGAAAATAATACCAATAGTTCTTATTTATAAACATGCAAATAAATTTGGTCCAGTGGAGATTAAACTGATTTCTCTCCCCAGTTGGGGACAGAAACTAGTTTTTCAGTCCATTTGAAAATTCATGTCATTATTCCTCTACTCCATATCAATTCGTGATTTTTTGACTTCTTTGAATTGGCTGTAATATCCATCTTTTTCTCTCATTTAACTAATGAGTTTAAATAAATCATTCACATATATCCATTTTATATTTGTATAAAAATCATGATTTTGACACTTTTTAAAAAATTGTCTTTTTTTATAAGTGCCAGTTTTCCCATCTGGGCAATGAGTTGTTGAAAGGGGTAATTAAGATATTGTAAGTAAAAATGCTTAACACAGTGTCTGTCCCTCCAAAGAAATATGAGGTGGTTGCTGGAGAGAAGTGTGGAATTAAATTTGGGTGTTTGTTTTTAACTGATGTGAGAGACATGAGCATGTCTAAATATGATGGAAAGGAGACAGAGTGGGAGAGGCTGAAAGTGTAGTAGAGAGGAGGGAAAATTAATTGATCAGAAACTGATGGATGATAGGAGGGGAAGGAAGTTAGAACATTTAGACAGAAATTGAATTTTGATAGGAGGGCAATTTTTTTCTTATGACAGGAAAATAGAGCAAAGTATGAATATAGGTACAGGTGTGCTTGCAGATTTGGTGGTCAGAAGGTAAGAAGGTTTCCATCCGATGAAGTCAATTTCCAAGAAAGAAGAAAATGATGAGGTTGGCAGTTTGAAGAGAGTGGGGAAGCTTGCCATGAACATGGTGCAGAGATAGGGGTCATGCTGGCTGAGCAAATGAACAGGATCACTAGATTGGGTTTAGAGCTTGAGTTGAGGTTGGTTATCAGGCAAGTTTACTGACACCATGTGGTTTAGTCATCTATGGACTTACCAGTTTGGTTATAGGTATGGTGAAAGCATCACAAGGTTTTAACAGGTACGTATTATGCAAGGGTGCAAAGAAGTTTAGAAAATGAACCGAAGAAGACAAAGGAAACAAGGAACCATAAAATATAATATAAACTGTGTAGGAAAGAACTTAGTGATGAAAGCAGCATAAAGGATAGGGAGAAAGAAGGACAAATCGATATGCTCATAGGACAAAGAATTTTTTACCTAACTTCTCAACAGCACATTTTTTCCTTAAACATTTTCTTAATTTTGTTTATTTTGCTCTGGTTTCTACCACATCCTTCATCCTGAGTTAAGCATTTTCTTAGTCTTTGTTCCTTTCTCCTTCTTTCTCTGAATGAATATACATACAGGTAAATACATGTATACACACGTATACAGACACACATATGTAATACATGTATTAAAGAAAGCTAGCATCATATTACTTTGTAATTATATATCATGGACATTTTTCCATGTCATTATCTTTCCACAGTAACTTTTCAAATGGTTTAATATTCCATAATAGATTATCTTAATTTTATCAATCAGTACCTTTTAATTGAACATTTTCTCAAAATTTTAATATCATATGTAACATTGCAATGAAAAGTACATATGAATCTTTGTACAAAGCTACAAACATTTATTAGAGTGCTTTTACTAGCTACTTTACAATTAGTATAAAATGAACTGGTGATCATATATGTAATTCTTAGTAAGGAAATGTATGCAATAAAAATTTCTTTAATTCCTTATTAAACATATTATATTGAATTTAAGATACACAAAATGGACAACTTTCTATGAAGTTATTGAAATATAATTCCTGATGATATATCCATATTTCTAGCTATATTTACTCTGCTATCTAGAGACATTCAGTTGTTTGATTTTGAAATATTTTTAACTTAAAAAATACAAATACATATTTATTGTTAAAACACAAGCATGAATCACATTACTTTGTGATCACTTTCTTCCTGTAGCTTAGGTTTAATTATTTTTTCTCTTGTTATTTATTTTCATCCATCTGATATTTAGCTGCCAAAATCTTACTGAATTTCTTATCTGCTGCCACCTCTCTTGTTCTTTTTGTCTTTACAGGTTTAGGACATGAAGAATTTTTTATAACTATTTATTGATTTTTTGGAGGGATTAGAGGTGTGTTCATTCTCCTATCTATAACTACAGTGTTCATTCCATTTTTTTTTTTTTTTGAGACAAAGTCTCACTCTGTTGCCTGGGCTAGAGTGCCATGTCATCAGCCTAGCTCACAGCAACCTCAAACTCCTGGGCTCAAGCAATCCTACTGCCTCAGTCTCCCGAGTAGCTGGGACTACAGGCATGCACCACCATGCCTGGCTAATTTTTTCTATATATGTATTTTTTAGTTGTTCAAATCATTTCTTTCTCAGGCTGGTCTCGAACTCCTGACCTTGAGCGATCCACCCACCTCAGCCTCCCAGCATTCATTCTTTTTTAAACTTTAAAATATTTAACTGTCAAATAAAGATTGTATATATTTAAGGTATACAATGTGATGATTTGATACATGTATACCTTGTGTAATGCTTATCACAATCAAATTAATTAACACATTCACACCCATGCTGTACATACATTAGATCCACAGAACTGGTTTGTTTTATAACTGTAAGTTTATACCCTGTGATCAACATCTCCTCATTTCTAACCCTCCTACCTCCCTAGCCCCTAGCAGCTACCATTCTATTCTATGAGTTCAATTTTTTTAGATTCCACATATAGGTTAGATCATACACTATTTGTTTTTCCGTGTCTGGCTTAGATTATTTCACTTAGCATAATGTCCTTCAGGTTTATCCATGTTGTGGCAAATGGCAGACTTTTCTTCTGTTTTTTAATATATACTATATTTTCTTTGTCCATTCATCCATTGCTGGACACTTAGGTTGTTTCCATATCTTTGTTATTGTGAATAATGCTGTAGTGAACATAGGGGTGCAGATATTTCTTCAAGATACTGATTTTGATTTTTTAAAAATTTTATTTATTTATTTGATTTTGATTTTAATTTCTTTCATATATATCCAGAAGTGGAATTGCTAGATCCTATGTTATATTTTTATTTTTTTTGATGAACCCCTATATTGTTTTCCATAATGGTTGTGCCAATTTACATTCCCACTAACAGTGTAAAAGGGTTCCCTTTTATATACACCCTTTCCAACACTTGTTATCTCTTTTCTTTTTGATAATAGACATCCTAACAGGTATGAGGTGGTATCTCATTGTGGTTTTGAGTTGCATTTCTCTGATGGTTAGTGATGTTGGCCGTTTATGTCATCTTTGGAAAAATGTCTATGTAGGTCCTTTGCTCATTTTTAAATTGGGTTATTTGGTGTTTTGCTGTTGAGTTGTATGAGTTACATATTTTTGATATTAATTCTTTATTAGATAACTGGTTTGCAAATATTTTCTCCTATTCCATAGGATAACCAGACATTATCTCAAAGATTTGGCTTCCAAGACTCTTATTTCAGTTTCCTTGTCTACTTGCTTAGTTTTGTGAGCTGTTTCCATGTTTATCTGCCCAAATTATTAATTTAGTTTTACATTGTATGTATTCTCTTTCCTACTCACACTGTTGACTTTTAAAATTCAGAAATCATGTTTTGGTTCCAGAAAGTTCCTTTTTTCTTGTAAGGTAGATTTCTTAAGAGTTCCAATCACTTTTCATACTAAAGCCTGCCCAACCTCCCTTCCTTCCTTCCTTCTTTTCTTCCTTTCTTCCTCCCTTCCTTCCTTCCTTCTTTTCTTTCTTCCTTCCAGTTAATAGAAGCCATCTGTTGAAGGAAAAGGCTACCATTCAGGATCTTAAACAGAAAGTTGATTTTATTGCTTGTTAAACATGGGAGAGCAGTGCTTGTGGTGCCCAGTCTCTCTGAATGAAGCACAGAAGCGTGTATATCAGTGTCAACCTGTTATTGATCACATAGAGTAATGGTTACTTGTCTCTATGACCAAAGAAAAGTTGTTTCTTGGGAGTATATAAACCTTTCATTTTCACTCTTGTTTTGATTTTTGTCTGTCACTTTGACAACTTATTTCCATTATATGATTGATCAGTCAGTGCATATTTCTTCCGTACTTATGTAGATGAGATTGGTGGATTAGCACTATAAAGTAGGAGTAGGCTGGCAAGCCCAAACATTTATGTTGAGGCATGGGCCAAATCCTCATAGTTCTTGAATTTTTTTGATGTATATGGTAAGAAACAATTCTTTCTTCAGCTTTGTTATTCCTGCATTGATAATGTCATTTTAAAACTTTATAGCTGTGGTGATTTCTTGTGTATTTTCATATCATGAAGTTTTTCCCAAATTGTTAAATGTTCTTCCAAACCAAGAATGTTAATGGTTGTAGAATTGGAAAATATGTACTTGTCTTTCCTGCCATCACTTTAATATTTCTAGAGTCCCATTAGAAGAAAAATATTTTTGTTAGAATTTGTTGTAAATAAAGGAATTTTTATTTCTTCAAGTTGTTAATAGCTAAGACCATTTCCATCTTGGTATTAATTAGTTAATTCAGAACTATTAACGAGTAGAAATAAATGTGTCTGGATTTAAAAAAATATCATTTATCCAATATAATTACTGACATATATGTGTATATATTTAAAGAGAGATACAGTGTGAGAGGAAGATTTAGGAGAGGGTCTAGAGAGGGGCAAGATGGTGGATGAAAAAAACCGCCAGCCAGAGTGTCTCTGCAAGAAAGACAGGTTTAGAAGAAAGTTAAAAAAAATAAACAGGCAGACAAACACAGATCAGATGAAGGTCGGAATGAAGGGTGCCTGAAACTATAGGAGACTCCACGGAAAATTGTGGAGGAGAACGGCCCCTGAGACACTCAGAGACCAGCAACAAGGGTAGGTGGAGCGGTTAAATTTCCTCTCCCTTGCATCTCGGACTGCTGATGGGTTCCGGAGTGGTTGGAGAGACCTGCTTACACAAACCCAGAGATAGCTGCCACCAGTGACCAGTGAGCCTCTTGTGGATAGGGCACCAGGCTCCCAGTTCCCTCAGGACACCTCCCAGCCTGCAGACCCAAGCGGATTGGTAGGTGCTATATTGCTTCATTCTCCCCTCCCCCTTCCCTACTTGTGGCTGCTAGCTGCCAAGAGAGACAATTTAGCCACCACCTGGAGGCATTTGCAGGGAATAGGACCTTACCTTTTGGGGCCCTACAGCACACTGAGGGGTACTCAGACTGTGAGCTACCCACCAGTCCTCCCAGGGGTTGCTTGCCTGGTGACTACAGAAGAGCAGGGCAAATCCCGGGGAGGAGAGACATTGAGTCAGCTTGGGCACCCTGTGGGTGACTGGAGACCAGCACTCTTCTCCCTGGCCAGGTCAGGGATTGATCTCCAGGACCCAGGGGACAGGCCTGCAGACCATATCCCGTACACCCAGGTCTCCAACACATTGCCTGGGGGCACAGAAGGGATATTTGTGAACTAGTCTACTGATGTGTGTGTGCCTTCAGGGGCAGATCAGAGTGGAGGAAACAAGTGTTAGGTGATTAACTTAAAAACATATACACGTATATAGTCACAGCTGAATGTTATGGATTGGAATGTAATATAAGGCCAAATAGGAGACCTTGAAAGGGAAGGGACATGCTTGCTGCAAGGAATCCTATAATGCTATTCCAGAAAAAAATAATAGATGAAAAGGGACAAAATGAAAAATATTCTAAAAGTTTCATCTTATTGAGGTATAGCAAATAGGAAGTTATGGAAAACAGAGTTTGTTGGTGGGGAAATAGGGAGTTTTTTTTTGTTTTTTTTCCAAATAGTTTCTGATTATGCTGCTAGGAAAAGAAAAGAAGGAAATTGATAAAAGTATACTAACCAAATTAAATAGCATTTAAAAAGGACAAAGAACAAATGTGAAATAAAAAGCAATTAGACAAATTAGAATTAAGGAAAAGTAAAACAAAAATAATTTAGAGTTTATAGCAGCACAATTCACAATTGCAAAGATGTGGAAACAACCCAAGTGTCCATCAATACATAAGTGGATTAATAAAATGTGGTATATGTGTACCATGGAGTGCTATTCAGCTTTAAGAAACAATGGCAATATAACACCTCTTGTATACTCCTGGATAGAGCTGGAACGCATTCTACTAAGTGAGATATCCCAAGAATGGAAAGATAAGCACCACATGTACTCACCATCAAATTGGTATTAACTGATCAACACATAAATGCACATATAAGAATAACATCTATTGGATGTTGGGCAGGGG
>CAUYSK010034804.1:0-17273 GCA_963575035.1 Avahi laniger | reverse complement strand
AGAAATTACACTAGAACAATAAAATAGTTACCAAATATTGCCTGTGAAACAAGCAGATCACTTCTAAAATATTTTAGTTCTAGCTTAATTTAGATTTAAAGACCACTTGACTAAGTGAGGTATTCCAAGAATGGAAAGACAAGCACCACATGTACTCACCATCAAATTGGTATTAACTGATCAACACATAAGTGCACATATAAGAATAACATCTATTGGATGTTGGGCAAGGGAGCGGGGACGGGTATATGCATACACAAAGAGTGCAATGCGCATCACCCGAAGAATGGACATATTTGAAACTTGGACTTAGTGGGTGAGGGGGGGGCAAGGGCAACATACATAACCTAAACATCTGTACTCCCATAATATGCTGAAACAAACAAACAAAAAAGAAACAATGGTGATATAGCACCTCTTGTATACTCCTGGATAGAGCTGGAACGCATTCTACTAAGTGAGGTATCCCAAGAATGGAAAGACAAGCACCACATATACTCACCATCAAATTGGTATTAACTGATCAACACATAAGTACACATAAAAGATTCATTTTTAACAAGGGAAAGTTAAAGAAAAAAGTTTGTCAGAGTCCCTCTTCTACCCTAGCCAAAAATAAATGAATAAATCTATTGGCAAGAATCTGTTAAGTAACTATGATTTTTAAAATTTTCTGTACCCCCATAATATTTTGAAATTAAAAAAAAAATTTAAAGCCTCAGCAAAGTTATTTTACTCACTTCAAATCCATGTGTAAGTCAACTCATTCCAGATAACCTACATGAGTACTTTTTACTCTCTGATGGATAAAGGTCCTAGAATTTTGGAGACTCCCTCCTGCTATAAGCCTTGAAAGTCAGTGATCCTTACCAGGGAGCACTAAAGTAAACCCAGGGTAACATGATCTGTAATACATGCTGAGGATCACGTTGGAATTGTCAGTGAGGGTGGTGGAATTATTCCAAATGTACCATTCATTTCCTATTAGTCAAAATGTTTATTTCATAGTTTCACATAATGTTAAATAAAAGTATGAGATTTGTGTCTTTTTCTCAATGCGGAGGTTGGTTTTAAATAGCCAAGAAATACCTTTATAAGTGAAATCATGTTTCTCTAAGTAATCTTGGTTCTTTAAATACACTGCAAGAATGATCCATTTCAATTCAAATCTTCACAGAAAATACTGTTCATGTATATACTTTTGTAATTTTTTATTTGGATGTAATTTCTAATTTACAGAAAGTTACAAGAACCTTCCGTATATGCTTTACCCAAATTCACCAATTAATTTCATTTGATCCTATGTTACTTTATTGCTCTTTTACCCTCATATTTATGTCTATATGTATGCATGTATGTAAGCATGTATGTATTTTTCTGAGCCATTTTGAGGATAAGTTGGATACATCATGCCCATTTACTCTTAAATATGCCCTGAAGTAGTTTCTAAGAAAAATTATATTCTCTTATATGACCATGGTATAATTATAAAAATCAGGAAATCTAACCTTGATCTATTACTATAATTTAATCTGTCATCATTATTCAAGTAACATCTGTTACCTCAATGGCATCCTTTATGCTTACCAATTTTTCTAGTCTGGGATCCAATCTTGAATTGCGTGTTGCATTTAGTTGTCCTGACTTTTCAGCAGCATTTCTATTTCTTATTTTTTTACATTTTTAAGGAACATAGGTTATTAATTTGTAAAATATTCCACAGTTTAGGTTGACTTGTGCTGCTCATAATTTTATAATAAAGTTCTAGAATTTTAGCTTGACAAAGATGATAGTGGGGAAAGCGGATTCCTTGATTTGAGCATGTAGGAAGCAATATTTTTAGTAGCTGTAGAGAGAAGAATATTATACTATGATACATCATAGCCTTGTAAGTCATTTAGACTATTTAGTATAATTTTACAGGTAATGAATTTGCATTATATACAATTGTTTTACTATCATTGGTAATAAACTCATTAAATCTTGTCCTTTTCGTGGTCTTTTTCATTTCACATTTTGTTTAAATGAGGCTAAGGTTTTTAAAAACCTATTTGCTGGATTCACTAAACTTATCTATCAGCCTAAGGCTGACATTCTTTGTTTTAATCAGAAGGATTTTTAAACTAATATTTGCATGGCATTATCATTTCCATCATTTATTAACACATTATGTGAGTGGGTTGATCACCAACACCCTTCCTGAGACGTACATACCAGTAACCTAATGATAAAGTGGAGGAATGCAAGGCCCACTGCCTAAGAGGCTTACTTAGAATCCCACATCCAGGAAGCAACATTCAGGTCCTGACTCAATTCTTCTGACCCAAAATCACAGCATTGTTCTGTTGTTACCAAATGAAAGGTGGTTGCCCTACCTATTGCTATTTAAGAGTATACATCATGGTGATTCAGTTCACGAATGGGCATGAACCAAGAATGGACACTTGACCAAATAGAGATATTCTCAGGCTTCAATCATAGAAGTTCAAGCCTTGAACTTCAAGTTCAAGTACAACCTCAATTGTCATTTCTCAAAAAAAGCTGACAAGCTGATCATACTGTACATAATATACCAGGTGCTCAGCTATACAGACACTCAACTGTATATCCAGCAAGAACTTCTTGGCCAAAGGACAATTAATTTTGAAGCCATAGTCCCTTGAACCTAATTTTTTCACTCTAAATTAGAGATATGAATACCATTGTCCTAGCATTATGTTGAGAATCAGAGATAATGTATATGAAGTATTCTTCTCAATAAATGGTAGATGTTAATAATAGTATATTGATTTTATTTTTACTTATCAATATGGATATATTGATCCATCTAGTCAATGTCAGTACCCATCAACTGATGAATGGATAAAGAAAATGTGTTATATATATACCATGGATACTCCTCAGCCATAAAAAATAATGAAATAATGTCTTTTGCAGCAACTTGAATGAA
The DNA here is from genome assembly GCA_963575035.1 of Avahi laniger. Classification (NCBI taxonomy): domain Eukaryota; kingdom Metazoa; phylum Chordata; class Mammalia; order Primates; family Indriidae; genus Avahi; species Avahi laniger. The sequence goes on along the minus strand of CAUYSK010034804.1, from coordinate 14,323 downwards.
ACTGGAGAACTTTATCCTAAATAAAGTACCTCAGGAATGGAAAAACAAATACTGCATGTTCTCACTTATAAGTGGGAGCTAAATGATGAGTAGATGTAGTCAGACAAAGTGGTATAATGCACATTGGAAACTAAGAAAGGGAAGGTTGCGGGGGTGAGGGATCAAAAAACACCTTCCTCGTATTATGTTTAAAAAAATAAATAAATTAAAGAAAAATATTTTAAAATTATGCACAATTGCAGCCTGGAAAACTTAAGGTGGCACCTTATAGTATCAATTTTAGGAGCTTTATTTGTTGCATTTAACGCAACTGATAATTGCAAAATCCACTTCGCCTGTGTAAGTGAAAAATACAGAGTGTTATCTTGTTGGCCCTATGAAATTCTGTACCTGATATTTAGTATATACTTTACCTTCATTAATTACTTCTGGCAAGATGTTCTGCCTTAGCACTCAGTTGCATTCTTTTCCTTTTCTTTCTTGTTCATTGTGCTTTAATTTCAAGGACCATATGAGGGTAAACTATATTACCTTTTAAAAATTACAAAAATTTGTATAGGCAAACCATTTTCCTAAAGTTGATGGCCAAATGTTAAAACATTATTTTTCATATCATTCATAATCTTGTCACAGTCCACTTAACAAAGTTTGGTTAGATTTCAGTGAAAATTATTTTCCAGAGTAGTGTTTTTTTTTTTTTCCTCCTGGGATGGGGGGATCTTTACTACAATTAGTATGTGTGGTACAGAATTTCATGCAAATGAGGTATGCCAGCACTGTGACAATTTAAACGTATTTAAACAAAAGCAAATAAAATGCCACTTAGATCACTGCTGCTTCTAGGACCCAGTTTCTTTTACTGATTTAAAAACAAAATGAAAAATAAATAAAAATTTGTGCCTGAAAAAAAAAAATTACTTATTGGATACAGCATGTACTATTCAGGTGCTGGGTACATATAGTTAACTTTGTATAAAAGAATTTCATTTCCATAATTTGTGTTGGAAAAAATTGCATATTGTAAGTAGCATGGCATCATGGTAAGAGTGTAGACTGGAGCTAAGCTACAGTTTCACATCCAGCTTTTAAGGTAGATGCCTTTGTTTATGGGAACTGCCTAAATGGTGACTTTCCAGCTCATTCTGGCAAGCAGAGAACTGTTACCTTTTTGAAGTGGTTATCCTCTAAACATAATATAATTTTTCATTAATAATCCTGCTTTTAGAATGTGAAATTATAACTTTGCACATATATTTTTGTTTTGTTTTTTTTTAATAACACAGGAAGGAAAAAATACCACCCGATGTCCCCATCAGGGTTGTGCCGCTCAAGCCATAACATTTTTGATCTATGCTTTACACAGCATCCCACTAGAGTTCCAGAGAAACCCTCACTTTCTGTTATGTCAATGACACCTTCGCTGGCCTGGAGCCATCATCAGCTCCTGGAGCGCCGAACCGTGGAGCAATATCTCTGTAACTAGGCCAAATAGGCCATGACCTGACAGGTTGTAAAGCAGTCATTATCTCCTATTAAGTCTGAAATCTGTGCTTTGCATATTTTAAAGCAACTATCTAGTTGCACTATAGAGGTATATCTGCCAAATGAATAATTAGATTTTTAAGAGACTATAAAGGGGACCAAAATACTTTCTACTGTGCCAAAAACAAAGTCAATTCAGATTTTATTTTCTCTCCTCCCATGTTTTTATCCTCACTCTCTGGCAGTCAGACCAAAAATATTTCAATAACAGATAAGTAGACTTCTGTCGCACAATTTACTGTATAAAACCAAGTCTGGGTTGCTGTCATGTGGGTGCCAAAGCATTCTGTGCTGTGTACTGTAGGCTGCTTCTTCAAACAGTTGGGTAGAAATCTATAGATGGTTGACACCCTATATTTGCTGTGTTTGGTGGATGTGATTACAAAGAGAGTTTCATAAAATGTAGAATGACTGAATGAGCCATTTGAATGTCAAATCTCAAAAGAGATTTGCTTTTGTGGTTTAAAATTTAAGTGTTTTTTTTTCCCCCACTCCCTGGAGATGTGTAAGTAACTCATTTCTTACAGCTTTAATAGCAGACATGCAAGTGACTTTAGAAAGATTTGGAATAGGATTGAAATATAACTATATAAAATATCCTATTAACTCTTGCCCCCTGTTTTACATTTTGAGAAAGATTTTTAACTAAATTCTTAATGCTCAGTATCTATGATGTCATTAAATATTTTTCACTTCAGTGAATTGTAAAACTCTGGAAAATTTGCAACTACTCTTTTCAGTAGGGGATTAAACTTTCAGGGAATAAATTAAATTGGGTTAAAATGTCTAACAGAGTTTTCAGATGAGTGCTTTATGCAAGTAGCACAGAGACATGTTAACTTTGAAATGAAACTCTGGTTAGGTAAATAACGTTTGTCAAGAACCAATTGCTCAGGTGTTACACTGCTCTAAGCCTACTTTATTAATATTGGTTTGTGCTCTTCGGTACAGGTGCAGAAAGGAATTTTAAATGTAATTAAAGCTGAGCTGGAAGGCCACACAACTATGTTTTAATCAAAAGCTGAGTTCAAGCCTGCTTTACATATAATATACTCAAAGAAAGATCTCTTTTTCACATTAAATATGACTGCATAAATACTCTATTTGGAGAGAGAGCAAATGCTTTTCAAGAAGAAATGCAAAGAAAGAACACTTCCACATCATAAGGAATGTTATAAGCACCTAAAGAAATATTGTACTAGGAATACATGAATATATTATTAAATATTAATAGTTATGATTTTTAAACCCTGAGCTATCAAGCCAACACATGTGAATAGATGGGTCTGTCTATATGTGTGTGTGTGTGCATGTACACAAACGTATCTACATGCTTTGTGTGTGTATATATATGCATATACAGATGTATATATGTATACACATGATCCAATTTTTAAAATTTTATGATTTAATATTTCCAGAATCCATTACTGTCAAAGCCATTTTAAACTAGACATGAATGTTGTAAAAGGAAAAAATATTCATTATTAATTCATATTCATAGGTGGTAGCAAAATAAGTTTATTACATTTGTACTAGGAGGGAGCTAGCATCCTCTATACAGGAACATAAGCACAGCTAGTATTCCAATGAACTTCTTTCCAGTGTCTTGTTGCCAGAAAGTAAAGACACCTTTTGGACTTACAGGTGAAAAATTCGAAAGTTAGGAGACTTAGATGGCAGTCTCTAACTAGAGACTCAAAGTTCTGATTAATTCAAGAACTTTGAGCTTCAAAATCTTAGATACATCTAAGGGATTAAAACAAAAAATCTGCACACCATCTCTTTTAGCTGAATCCTAGGAACATTTTGCAGACTTTGACTCACAGAAAAACAGTCAATTTGTTGGAGGTTTTTCATCAATTTCTTTTTCACGTTAAATATGAGGATTTATCATTTATGTTTCTCTATTGCAGAAACATAAATGATAAATCCTCCTTTTTTTGAGCCCATAGACATATATAGCAACCAACTAACCATTCCTATTATTTCCCTAAAATCAGGAAAAGAAGGTAGAAAATTGGTAGTACTTAAAGATACACTTAATTCAAGGGAAAGGATGTATCATCCCTGAAGTCACATCTTTATGTTCCTTGACAAACCTAGGAAGGGAAGAAAAGTAGAGCAAGAAATAGGAATAGAACAACTTAAGTAAGAGAAGAAATGGATACATTTCCAATCACATTCAACTAATAACTTTTGCGTGTTATTTCTTCGGTTGCAATTCAAAATGCCTAGCAACTGTGTAACATGAATGTGGGCACTGGGGCAGTGTCCTGGAGACTTCCTGCTGTGCAAGCCAACCCTTCAGATGCTGGACCTTAGGGTACTGAGGAAAGGGAAGGGCCCGAGACCAGAGTGCCCAGATCAGCAAGGAGGGGCAGGAGTGGGGTGGGAGGGCACTCCAATGGCTCCAGGCAGTGGCTGTTTACCAACTGGTGCATAAGTATTTAAATCTTTCAGCAGCGGTGCTTACTAGCGGAATATCCACTGTGTTTTTTTTTTTTTAATCACTTAACCGTTCATTAGCCTAGAAACACAGATATATCTCAGTGATTCCCATTTAACTACAAAAGCCCAAAGAATTCATAATGACTGAAAGGTAACGGAAAGTATAGAAGTACACTTTTCACAGGTTTTAAATACATAGGTAGAATTTTTTTGCATTACTGCTGTCTGATACAATAAATTGGATCAAAATCTATTGTACTTAATTATAAATGTTATAAGCAAATATCTTTTTCAAACTGCCTTTGCATGAGATTGTGAAATGCAGTTGGTGCATTTTTCCCCTTGATCCATTAATCTTAATCCCAGGGTACACGTTTGGGGAAAATTATATTAGTTAAATTCTCTTCCAAAGCACTTTTGACACAAAGAATTGTGGATTAAAGGCAAAGTCAGGGCCACCTTAAAAGGGAGCGGGTATGGGAGGGCTTCCTAAAGTTTTGGGGTGTGTGATACGAACAAGTGTGTGACATGGAATTTTCAGGTATGAGCACACAGCTCACATTGCTTTACTGCTGTGAGGGATTTAAAATAATTTTGAATAAGTTGAGTTTGGTAGTTTGGAGGTTTTTTTAACACCTAAAGAGGCGAGCTCCTTTGCCATGTCTTCTTTCCCTACCTTGCCTTTGTCACGGGAAACTCACACCAGTGCTCAGCACCCACCAGCCACTATTGTATCAATATCTACATATATCAGTCACATTTTATGTGCTCAGCACTAAATTTGCTAATCAATATTTCAAATACTAGTAATGCTATTTACTTGTGGAAACATCTCCCTTCATCTTTAGCCTTAATTGACTAGTCCTGTTTCCTGCCTCACACGTGTAGCCTTTTGCTTTGTGATTATGTCTACCATTTCCCTCACCTGGGACGTTCTCCTAAAGAGACTTACGTAATTTGTGTTTCTTCTTCACAACACTAGTGGCTCCTAAATCGTGACTCTATTTAACCTTCTCAAATCATTTAATTTGAAGTTAGGAAACAATAACTTTGGCATTTTTGCCTTTTCATAACTGATTATAGTAGCCTGGAAGGAGATCTGGCTTAAAAATTAGAGAGCCATGAGTTCCAAATCTGGCTCCGCCATTCACTAGAGGTGCGACCATGAGCAAGCTGGCTAAGCTCTCTGACTTCAGATTCCTCACCTGAGGAATTAGGGATGCTGGTAATAGAGCCCATTGGCTGATACAAGAAGTAAATGAGATAATTTTTGTAAAGTATTTGATACAATCAGATTCAGAGATGTTATTATTTTAGGATTTTTTTAATGTTTTCACTTAATTTTTAATTTGTGCTTTTCCTCTTTCCCTCATTTTATTGCAATCTTGACAAGGATGGAGACTAGTCATCTAGTTCTTTGTATCTTTCAAAGACACAGAAGGATTTTCATTCAGTAGGCACTGTTGACTGACTTTTTGAAGAAGTTTAACTTGCTCATTTGTCAGAACAGTTGATTTACTTTGCTACCTCAATATGTCGGGAAAATGTAGCAAAATGAAATCTGGTGAGATTGTGATAGGTGCTGACACAAAGATTTATTATCTGGATGAGATATTTAATGTATACATAATTCAAGAAAACAACCTTATAAAAATATTGGATATTTTGCTGGAAACATAAGTAAAGAGAATCCTGAAATTAAACATATTGAGTTCATCATTGACTTAGGGACACATAATTGTGTTCATTGCTAGTCTAAATATAAAGATGCTTGAATCCTGAACCTAAACAGGCAATACCAGCACTGCAGTCACATTAGCACTTATCATGTAAAGCAAGCCCCACCTTTCATCTCGCTGATGCAAAGAACAACCTTGGGCTTTCAGAGAAAATAAAAAAGACAAGCTGGTCAAGAGGAATTTCTGGTTGTGAAACCTAAGTGAATGACAAATAGCATAAACATAAATGTCACACAACTGAATAGCATTCTAACTAGAATTCCTAACCCCAGCCCTTCTCTGCAACAGTTCAGCTTCCCTACTGTAATTACATTATTCTTCTTAAAATTTGCTTTTAACAATGGTTTCATAATCTCTAAAGGATATCACTTAACCTGGCATCCAAGTTCCTCAAGGATCAGGTTTCTCTTGATCTGTCTGACCCTCTTCATGTTCAGCGACTTCTTGAATGCAGTCCTTGCTCATTCTGAAAGATCACTGTCCCCCACCACGTGCATGCTCACACACATGCACACATATCCACACATACGCACCCCCATACATACACACTCATGTCCATATATGACAGCTCTCTTTTGATACCCCCACAAAACATACATACTCTTCAGTCCCAGCCACAGCTTCACCTCTACCACCAATCATGCCAGCCTAGACTGACAGCATCTATTCTGACACTTAACCTGACGCGTCTTATAATATGACTCAACTGTACTTAGTGGCTAGGTCCCATGTTCCCAACCAGATTATAAGCTTCCAAAGTGAAGAGCTGCTGCTTTCATTTCAACCTCTATGCCTTTCATAGTGCTAGACCCATAGGAAGGATACAGTAAATCATTTCAGGAAAAAAAATCATACAATTTTGCATTAAAAGTAAGTATGTCTAACCCACTGCTGGACTAGCTGCACAATAATATTTGATTTCAAAGTGAACACAAAGAAAAGGCAAAGAGAATCAAATATAAAAACATCTAAAAGGCCACTGGGGTCAATAAATTGGCGATAAAGTCTTTGTTTTCTTCTCTAGGAGTACTGAGAATCTAGGTCACTCGTAGGCAGTCATTATTTGGAAATGATTCATTCTTTAGTTTTCCTTTTACCAGGAATACTCCTGAGAAATGGCTTGAAAGTTATTTTGCTTTATCTAAATTTAGAACTGCTGAAGATGGAGGTATACAAGAAGAATGTAGGAAATAAAATCTATTTTCCATGGAATGCGGTATTTTTGTGTCATCACAAAACCATGAAAGTTGACATACTTCATTAATAACCACGCAGGCAAACCTGAAAAGATTGATGCATTTGGCAGGTGATTGCACCTGGTCTTTAGTGCCATTTGATTAACAGGTTTCCCCTTGATCCTGTTTTCCAGGAAAAAAAAAAAAAAAAACTCAAGGTTTAATTCCCCAACCCTAGGAAAATGTTCTTCTTTAACATGTAAAATGTGAATTATAAAAGATAAAGAATGAATCTCACACCTTAGTAAACCATCCTCCTCCCTGTTAGAAGGAGACTTGATTAAAATGAAAATCCACCTCCAGATTTCCAGATAGGCAAGAAGGCCTATTTGCCCCAGCTGCCTGGAGACATTTTAACAGCAGGCACTTTGAGCTTTTAATGAAAATCAGGTTGAACAGTGTGGAATCAGGAAGCTGCCCAACGTTTCTGTCTGCCAGAATAAACTGCTCAACTTGCAGCACCCCTACTTTTCTAATCAAGAGCTCAAACACCCCCGTGCAGTCTCAGAATTGTTCTTAAAACCAATGCTGATACGTAGGAAGGCTTTAAAAATATCAAAACAGCTACCACCTAATTATTCAATTCTGTTCATAGGGCAAAGGAGATTCCTTCCTGACCCCTGCAGTGATTAATTTATGGCCTGAAGCATAAGATTTGATTACCCCTCTCTTAGCATGTATAACTCGTAAGCCTTATTACTGGTCATAAAATTATTCAGCCACCATAGTTGGTTCAATGGCCTCCTGAGGCAATAAGTTCAACTATCTGGCTGCCTGCTGGTAAAGATATATAGCCTGACATCAACTCAAAATGTACCTGCTACTTGTTTTATCAGTATGTATTTTATGTAAATAATTTCTAAATTCTTAGCAGATTATTGTATCTTGATTTGAAAAAGGACCAGAAAAATAATTTGCCTGTAAAGACTTAATAAACTGATACTCACCAGTGTTCTCATAAAACAGAATATTTTAATGAAGCGAATGTTCTGATTTAGTCAGAAATCTTTGGGGCTTTCCATTTTTGCTTAAAAATCTTTATAAAACGTATTAGTCTATGTTTCTGGCTCAGTAAGTACAGTATAGTGTGTGGCATATAATTAATACTTCTCTGATAACTGTAACCCCCAGAGTGCCTCAAGATCTTCATACTGAACATTAATTAGGGTGCTACAAAAAGGTAGGTGGTAAAGAGGGAAGGGTCTAGGTTTGCAATGCTCAAATCGTGTCACAAATCCTGGAAACATTTAGGCTGTTTATTTTGGTTTTATTTCTTTATACTTCGCCTCGTCCCACAGAGGACTTGAGGTACCAATACACCATATAACATTTTAAAAACTGAAAATATCATGACAAAGGGAACATGTGAATGACATACAAGTGAACAAACAAAAGGGTAAGAAAAGTAATTTTTAAAAAGCTTACTCAGCAGTACTCAAAGTAGTAGCATGGACTACAAGATATGGCCAAGGCAGAGAGAGAAACAAGACCAACCACATAATTCACAGTGTTCATAGATTAAAAACTACAACAAAAACTCTTCTTTAGAGAAGCACAGTTTTTTTCATTATGTATGCTGTCATAATAATTTTATTGTTATTTTATGATAAACTTTATCATAAAATAATTTTATGAGGAATCTTATAAAAAGGACACTATTAAGTGATGCTGTCCGGTGCTGCTCACACTGTAATGTGTAGATGGATCTCCCGGAATCTGATAAAAAGGCAGATTCTGACTCAGTAGGTCTACAGTTGGAACCTGTGGTTCCAAATTTCCAATAAGCTTTTGGGTAATGTCAGTGGTGCTGGTCATAGACCACATGTAGATATAAAAAAAGATACTAAAAAAATCAAGGGTGTTCTTGCTAGCAATCCATCAATAATGAATTTCATAATTTTCTTATAGCATTTCTCACGATATGTGGATGGTAAACCATCAATTCAGTATATACAATGCTATAAAAGTAATTCCACAAGGTGAGAATAGAAAAGCATTCATTCTAGGCATACATATCTCTTAATATCTACTTTTTCTCAAGGGCAAAATCTAAAACACATAGATAAGCAATGGGTGAACAACATTTTTTTCATGTCAGTTTAATGAATGAATTAATAGGCATCAAGTTTCTCATATCTGATAATTTTTATGGGTAAAAAAAGAATTAAGAATATTTTATAGACTATGATTTGGTCCTTTGTCACTATAGTGATTCAAAATGTAGGACAAATCCTTTGTAATAGCACGTTATAAATATTTTCAGTTTCAAATTAATCCAATTTAAAATTTGCATATTCATATATATGAGTGCATATTAAATTATTTAAAGATTTATGTTTTCTATGCTAGCAAAGTTTCAAGCATTGATCATGTTCAAAAGAAAAAAGAAGCTTTTATCTGCATTATTTAAGCAACTATTCTAAACTATTTGAAAGAATAAGAAAAGGAAATTTTAAAAGTTAATTGTTTCTATTATACAATTTGTTTCTTTCTTTTGAAGTCATGGAACAGTAGAATTACAATGTTAAAAGAGGCCTCCTTTTAGAAAAGAAGGAATCAAAGCTCAGGGAGGTTAAGTGACTTTCTCAAGGTCACACAGCTGATAAATCCCAGAGTTAGGCCTTTGACTTTTAGACCAATGTTTTTCTCATACATCACACTGTTCTACTATCACTAGTCAAATTGACCTACAGATCCCAACATTATCGTTGTTCAATATAATGTTAAAAATAGGAAAAATGGAAAGTAGCATACTCCATTCACTCACTGAGTATACATTAAGAACAAACAATGTAATAATCACTGACTTAGGAGCAGAAGGACAAAGATGAAATATTGTATAGGGTTGCCAACTCTTCATGAAGCACACAGTTTAATAGGGGTAGACATGCACTTATAATATGCTCTAATGCTACAGCCTGAGAAGTATTATGCTATAGATACCTATGAAGTGTTGTCAAGAATTAAAGGAGTTGATACTTCAGATAGGTCTTAATATTGGACATAATAATATTTTGTCTAGGTAGAATAGAAAAACTGGGTCTTCCAGAAGCTGGAAAATCATGATGTGTTAAGGAATGTCAAATATGTTCCTTGTAACTATAAGAAATATGGGTTGGGAGACAGAGAGATGGAAATCAAGGACAGGTTTCTAGCTCAAATAGTGGAGTCAAACTAATATGGTCCATAGTCATTAAAACATATTAAAAATTATTTTTAAGATAATCAAAAGAGATCTGTCTAATATAGTCAATTTGGCCCCAAGAGGGGCTCCTCCACCCTCTCCAACTGGATATGGTGCCATATCCCCAGACAACACAGCCTTGCGATTGTCTGGAATTGAGATTAGTCACTCAAGACAAGCAGTAATGGGACCAGTCTTGATAAAGGAACATCCATGTTTTTGAGCCTAGAAATTGTCTCTATTCCTGCTTCCATGGCCACTCTGTCTGTGAACCCATTGAACATGAATCAGAGTAGCTGAGGAAAGAAGCAAAGTGGCAATCATAGTATGGGCAATCCAGTCCAAATGATTATTCTGAGCCTGTTCCCTGGTAGAGCCCTTTGCTAAACATTTACATAGAACACAAACATCTTCACATTCTGACCATTCCAGAAGGATCATGTGTATACTTCAATCAAATTTTTCTCTGCAGCACCCAACTATCCCTAAGAAATACCCCTATGAGAGCTTAGTTGTGCATTGAGGGAGGAGAGGTAACACAATAGAAATATGTGTAGTAAAAGTCTGAGACACCTGCTGTGCCTTCTGGATCTGCTTAAACCTGATCTCAAACATATTCTTCCATTAGTGATAAGCTGCTGCTGTACATACCCAACCAAATTCCTAGTTTATGATGGCAGTGAAAGTTGCATGGTTACTTGAGTATGCATGGTCAGGCATTCCAACTCTACCAAGGCCTGATAGCTTTTTAGGAACTGTTTTCAACACTAGATTAGTAATCTGCAAAAGTTGATGTAGCTTTGCCTCAAACCCTAGCAATCATAACTGTGATTCTTCTATAGGAGTTTGTCAGAAGTTCTGTAAGTATTTCTATTTCCAGATACAGCAACATTATTGGGTACACTGCATCATTAGGCTCTAGTAGAAGAGGAGTTTGCACTACAGCGTTACTAGCTGCATAGCCTTTTCTTCCTTTGAGATGCCTTTTGAGTCACTCAATAAATACAGCAGAATAGCAAACTCAAATGTGGTATATGTTGTCCCCCCAAATCCAAATAAGCTAATCAAGATTTGTGCCACCATAACCTTTGAGAATTAACTTAAACAGAGAAAAGAAGTGTTGACATAGCCCTATGGCAAGACTATGAAGATACACTGTTTATTCTGTTTGGTAAAAGCACACTGCTGCCGGTGATCTTTGCAATTGTTACAGAGACAAAAGCATTTCCCAGATCAATTACTGTGCACCAGGTCCAAAGGGCTGTGTTGATTTGCTTCAGTAAAGAAATCACATCTGGAACCCACAGCTGCAACTGGAATCAATGCCTGATTACATTTAACATAATCCACAGTAATTCTCTAAAACACGTCTATCTTCTTCAAAATCCAACCAAGTGGATTAAATGAGGACATAATGGAAATCATCACTTCTGCTTATTTCAGATTTTAGATGGTAGCACTAATCTGCAGTTTCTTGAGGGCTACAGTACTACTTTGGGTTCACTATTCTGGCACGGATGGAAAATTCAAGAAGTTTACATGTGTCCCATCCTGACAGAATAGCCCACACTTCATGAGTCAGAGGTCAATGTGTGGAACCTGACAGTTGCCATATAAGTGTGTTCCGATTGTACTAGGGTAATAATTGCAATGTGCATCCATGAACCCTCTATGGGGATAAGCTTTGTCCAAAACCCTATTTGTTAACTCAGGACTGAGACCTCAGGCAGAGTTAGTACTTGCACAAACCTGTGAGTGCATCCTAAAATTTTGTGCCTTAGATGTCTTGGTTGCTTTACACTAATCGTGGCCCTGTGTCACTTGACCACCATAATCCCCACTTTGGCGGATTGAAGTAACATCTTTGGTCCCCAAGAATTAGTATAAATTTAGAGACAATATTTAGCAATCTCTAAATATTCTCGCTATTTCCCTCTCTCAATGCATACTTGTCCTAGTTAGTGGTCGTAGGCCCTTTTTGGGGGAAAGTTTGAAGGAGTATAATGCATATGCTTGTGGAAGTGTTTTAGGAATCACCTTTGAGGAGGAGTTGGCTTCCAGGTCTGCCAACTGACTGAGTCTAGAAACTTGGTACGAGACCAGGACCCTCCATTATGAGTAACTCAGGTGAAGTTCTTATCCACCAGACCTAGAGTTTTGTCTTTTTTAGCAAGTCAGTGATATTTTAGTAAAGTGTCAATATCTTTTGCTTTTATGAATACCATTATATCTATCTATAATCAAAAAGTCCATGCAGGTAATAAAAATGCTCAATATTAATGAGCTAGTGCTATCTTCTTCTAATGGTCTCTCCTTAATTCTGAAGGTTAAACACTGCCACTTGGACCTTGCCCCTCCGGAATTCCAACATCCCCAGTGAGTTCAGGGAGCCTATCCAAATGGTATTATCTCCCACCATCATCTCTGGCCTACAGAAGACGATAATCTCTGGGGTATTCTACTTGCTAATATATTTTTCAATGCTTAAGTTAATGTCTTTTGGGCTCACTCTGGGAATTAGTGTGTGGTGGTGGTGACGGCATGGGGGGAGAGAATTAATCTTGCAGGTCACTTGGGATAAATCTGCTCTAAAATACACACCTCTATATGCCTTTTAATGCTTTCCTTAATATTATCCCATAGAAGTTCTGGAATTTCAATCTCATTGAATGTAGGCCACCACTGAGTCAAAGTTTCAGTTAACTAACCAAGTAAATTTTTAGACCTACTTCTAGCTCCATGAACGAAAACACTAAGTCACAAATTTCTACCAAGTTTACCATATTAATAAGTTCACACATATCCAGTTACATGTTTCCTCATTAGTTTAAAACCTTTAGAACTTTTGATATCAATTAGCAAAATACTGCAATCATTCTGGAATATAAGCTATTCTATCCTGGATAAGACTTCATTCTTGTTCCCCTGGAGTATTCTGAGATCTGATTTTAGTTACATGTCCAGACACAATAGGAATGGGTCTCAGAAAGAATGGGATCCCTTTGCATGGCAAGTGCCCCAGGTGAAGGAATCAAAGGAACATCAAACAAGCAGAGGCTAGTGTAATTTTGTGTCTGTTTTTACCTTTTTTGATCCTAAAACAATAAGAAATAAGAGAATCTCTCCGGGGTGCTGTGAAAGCTCTCTGGTTCTCTAGCAATCATGTGAAACAAGGGTTTAAAGTTATGAGCTTGCCCTTTTCCTTTTTTTAAGCTCCCCAGTGAAGTCATAAAAGCTACTGCACCCCACAGACTTTGTAGTCATTATCACTACCATCACAGTCAAGTTCAGCACCCATTGGATCCCTCCAACACCTTGCTTCAGTAGACACTTCATTTCAAGCAATGATAGATAATGACTTAATTAATTGGGTGTCATTGCATACTATAAGCAAAGAGGTCAATACTGCTTTCCAGACAAATAGATAACCAAACTAATCCCAGAATTATCAACTAATTCCAAAGTGTGTTTTGTGGGACCATTTGTGGTAACAAGCACACTGTCTTGCAGGGTTTTGTCAGGAAAACTAAAATCAAATCAACCATTTCAACAGAGAGCATATAACATGGGGAATTGGTTTCATGGATATTGGAAGACTGAAGAAGCATGAAAGGAACACTAAAGTAGCACAGATGCAGTAACTGTAGAGAGCAGCTACTGCCACTTAGGCTAGAGAAATAGATGGGAAGTGTGATCAGAATCTAGAAACTCCTAAGAGGGACTGGGACTCAAGCCTCTGAGAAGAGGTGCTGCCCTGCTAATTAGTATAAATTTAGAGACAATATTTATCTTATCTGCTTTGGAGAGGCCATTCTATTCAACCTTATTGCTAGATATGTGCTCACAGGAACAGCAAGCAAAAAGAGAAGGGTAAAGTTCCTCTCTTCGCCTCCTAATATCCAGCCTCCCTCATGCGCCCTCTATTGGAAGAATCTAACAGGAGGCCACTTGATAAAGAAGAATTGGCTGTGCAGAAGCTTTTTAATTTGATTAGGTCCCATTTATTTATTTTTGTTGTTGCTGTAATTGCCTTTGGGATCTTCTTCATAAATTCTTTGCCTAGGCCAATGTCTAGAAGAGAATTTCCAACTTCTTCCTCTAGAGTTCTAATAGTTTCACTCCTTAGGTTTAGATCTGTGATCCAGCGTGAGTTGATTTTTGTGAGAGGTGAG
>CAUYSK010034801.1:0-28428 GCA_963575035.1 Avahi laniger | reverse complement strand
GTCCCAGCTACTTGGGAGGCTGAGGCAGTAGGATCGCTTGAGTCCAGGAGTTTGAGGTTGCTGTGAGCTAGGCTGACGCCACGGCACTCGCCCCAGGCAAGAAAGTGAGACTCTGTCTCAAAAAAAAAAAAAAAAAAATTGTATTTTTCTAACTGTAAAAGAGAGAGGGGACCCCACCCCCATTGGAAATTGGCTTAACATTCACTTCTTCTTCCTCTTTAGAAAGATAGAGTATTCAGAGACAAAAGCTGGACTATTTTTTTTAGTTTGAAAAATGATTCCAAAACTTGAGAGAAAGCATTACTTTTAAAAGAAAGTTTCACTTTTAGCAAATAATGAATCAATAATACAGTAATACATATTTTCTTTTCAGAATTGTCAAAACAACCTGAAATCTTAACAGGATATTTTCCCCAAGACAAAAATAATGTTAAACAGATGGAAGTGCCTCCACGACCAGTGGGTGTGTATGTTTAGGGAAGTAAATCCTGTTGCCTTGGTAAATCGAAAATTAATGTATCATTAATTTTTATTGTTGTGAAAGATGCGTTGTGGTCAAACTTGAATGTTTCGTCACCAACCTACTGTTAAATGTTTCAGTTGCCTCAAATTAGTTTAAGATATCAAGTCTGAATGGTAAAATTTTATGTTACTCTACCTGTATTTGAGCCACTATGTAGATTGTTGGTAGTAATGCTGGTAGTACTTAATGCTTATTGACAAATTTTTGTTAGGCTTTGTGCCATGCACTGCACTGTGTCATCTTAAAATTGTTCTCTAGCTCACTGAATGGTACTGCCCATCCCATTACTCCAGCCAGAGGCCTTCTACCATTTCTCCAGCATCTAGTTGATTAAAAATATTGATTTAGAGCCCCCTCTCTGGAATCTCATTTCTAGGTCTTTGTATGTCTGGCTGTGTTCAGTCTCTGTCATATGCCACTTGATTCTAGCCAGTGATCACTATGTTGAGTTTTCTTCCTAACACATTTCATGTTCTGGAATTATATATTTATTTAATTGTTTGTCTCCCTCATTTATAAGCTTAATGATAGCTCTGAACACTGTTTGATCCCCAGTGTCTGGACAGTGCCAAAAGTATAGTATCTTCTTCTTTGAAGGAACGAATGAATCCTCAGAGTCCCAATGATATTGCTATTATTAGTATCCCCGTTCTACCAATGAGGCTGAGAAAGGTTAAAAATTTTGTCCTAGGTGACACAATTAGGAAATGGTTAAGTAAGCATGTACTTAGCATTTTATTACCTGCATGGTTGAGATAAAAAGGACGTGTCCAAGAGTATATCTGCTAATGTCACATATTCAAATAAACGCAACTTAGAAGTCCTCTGTTATCAAAAAGCTTTCATGGAAACTCACAAATTGAATAACAGTGTAAGAAAGAACAGAAAACTTGTTAAGCTGTTAAATTACTAGCTTTCCGTTCTGGAAAAGTTTTGTTAGGCTTGTAGGGAGCTTTGTCTTTGAGGCAAGATGGCTGAGAGGCTTAACGGAGTGACGATGAGAGACATCTGAAGTGGGTGGGAATCTCTAGGGCAGGAGTCCCCAACCTATAGTGAGTCATATAATTATTTCATTATATATTATAATGTAATAATAATAGAAATAAAATGCACAATAAATGTAATCCGCTTGAATCATCCTGAAACCATCCCAGCCCCCTTCGATCTGTGGAAAAATGGTCTTCCATGAATACAGTCTCTGGTGCCAAAAAGGTTGGGGACCACTGCTTCTAGAACTGGTAACAGTGGGTATTTGGGTGAAGCCTATGAAAAGATAGGCCAGTTGAGATCGTTATATTGTTTTACATGAATTGCGGTTTGTCCTGATTGATGATATGGCTTATTTTGGACACATTTTGTGCATTGTAAGCCTATCCTTCCTTCCACCCACCTCTCGCTGTTTGCTTAAAAGTAAACTCGCCTTTTATGTTAGCACTTTTGAAAGAAGCAACTGTGCTGTGTTTGGGAATTTAATAATACTGTTGCTTGCATTTAACAATTCCATATTCTTTTCAAAGCGTTTGGCAGAAAGACTACTTGCCATTTGCAAAGACTTCTGTAGTTGCTATTTCTCAGTTTTGCCACCTTAACTTGTACAATATAAGATCTGTTAAAAAATTATTTGGATGGGGATAGTTTAAAACTGTTGGTTTTTCACATTTCTTTTCATCTCGTTTGAGGACTTCAACTTTATGGTCTTCAAGTCATCTTCATAGATGTTTAAACCATATAGGATATTTGAACATGACTAGATATAATATATCATTATGTTTATATCATTTTTAATTTCTACAAGTAAAGGTTTTCTCCAGATGCTGGTTCCTTTTATGTGAAATTTAAGCTTGATATTCTGGTCAGCCATAGGTAAAATAGAAAATTTAATTGAAACTCTAAATGTCATTTAGTATTGGCTTGTGTTTAATGCTCTTATTCTAATACTTATTTTAATATTAGATGGGTTCTGTTTAAATTATGAAAATAGGACTCTGTTATTCTGTGAAAGAACAAATTTGCAGCTGTTTATTATGTTTTAGGTTGCTGTAAGATATCACCTTTATTTTGGGACTTGTTTTAAAGGTGAAGCCTTACTCTTAACATTTTGAATCTGTCATCTCTTTATTCTTTGATACCTTAAGTTTTGCTATTCCATTAACAGTAAATCAGATTGTGAAGTGTTTGAAGTTTTCTACATTTCCTTGGCTACCCTTGACTACAACAGATAGACATGTTCTCTCCTCTAATGAAAGGTACAGTGCTTGACCTATTTCAGGTATTTTTGTTCATTTATAGCCATTAAATGTGGAAATTATTACTATACATTTTCACCAGGAAAAGATAGTCAGTGGCTGCGAAAGGTAGTAATGGGCATATATTAATATAAATGATTTTTAGTATTTTAAAAAGCCAGAAAAATTCCTGTTTGCCTTTAATGAATCTACTTATCAAGTTTCTTTTTTGTAATTGGAATCTTATGTAGTCCTTGGTGACATGACTTATCTCTTATTGACCAGATTCTCTTATTGGCCATTGCTTATGACCTTTATTAATAAAAATGGAAAAATTCAACAGAAGTGCAGTCTTTTGGTGGAATATATTTCAAAACTTGTGCTCCATTAGGAGAAAAATTATATTATACCATGTTGTGAAGATTGGGCACCACTGATCTAATCTTATGTAATGGCTATTGCTACCCTCAGAAGTAAATGGCTGATATATAGAAATGTGGAGAATGTTTTAATGTCCAGATTCACCTTGTGCAATTTCAGTGAATGCCACAATAAATGAGTTGTCTGACTATTTTGTGTGTGAATCTGGAAATAAAGACCAACTTGCTAGAGCGAGAACCAGATACAGGTGGATGTTATTCAATGATTTTTAATGATGGCACTTCTAAGGCATCAGTAAATTCTCTTGGAACAAAATATTTAAGAGGTAGCGTGCACATGGGAAAGGGGTAGGGCGCTGTATGATCTGTCAGTTCTGAGTCAGTGCCTAAGGCAGAGATGGTAATAGTTTCTAACGCATGCCTCTGGATGGTGGATGCTGGACGGTGGACTGGGGCTGGGGTGGGGGATGAACAACTGCCACATCTCTTGGTGGGCAGAAATTGAGAGGCATCCTCTGTATGGGATGAGTGGAGTCCTAACGCGATTCACCTAGAGTAGGGAATATCAATAAGGAATCTAATTCCTAGGATTTACCTCTATAATTATTATTTTTTTCTGTCTTATTTATTAATTTAACAGATTTCATTGAATTCTGTGTCCTTTGACCTCATTGACTTCCTTTTGTATCATTATGATAGTCTCTGGGGATACAATGGTTAGTTACTATGTAGTTCCTGCCTTTGAGGGGGTCTAGTGGGGGATACAGAGTCAACAAGCAATTATAATGTCACAAAATATAGACCAATGGTAGAAGCACCTTCCTAGAGTTATTTATTGATTGGGGAAAGATCTAGGAAGGCTTTTCAGGGGAAGTGATGTCTCAGCTGAGACCTAAAGGATTGTTAATAGAGTCATTATGCCACTAGGCTACTTAGAATGTGGTATAGGTGAATTCTTTTTGAAAATGAATAACACTATCTTTTGTAGCTCTTTAAGAAGTAGTAACCACACTTTAATCTGGAATACCTGCGAACTATTGAAGGACGTTATCATGCAAGATTTTCCTGCTGAGATTTTCCTTCAGAGGCCCAAAATCTTTCAAGTGAGTACCCACTAAAATTGTTTTAGATTTTGAAATACAGACTTTTTTTCAATAAAACGAATTTTGCAGAGTAGGAGTTCTTGGGAAGGAAATTTGTCCAATGTATTTAAAAATGAAGTATTTGGCTATTTAAACTACTTATTCATTAACTTATTTGAATAGTTCTTCTGGTAATAGTAGTTTCATTTGACACCTGCAGTCCAGTTTGGCCACCTCGAATTACCATTTATAGATTACCTAAAAGGGAGAATAGACTTAGAAAGTTGAGGTTGGGCAGCAGTAACCCTCATTAACAGTAAGAATAGTATGGCTTTTTGAGGGCTACATTCTGGGAAAACAGTAGCAGTGAACAAAATAGATGGTTTCTTTTCTTTCATCTAGTCTATTGCTTATGTAGTAGAGCGAGAAGGATCCAGGGCGGGGGATCGTGGCATGTCCGTAGCATCTAGTAATGCCTTAGCGTTGTCACTCCACACGGGGCTGAAGTGGACTCCAGTGAATGGCAGCTCTTAATACATACTGTTGCAGCTGGCAAACGATAGCAGAGGAAAAGCTGTTAATTATCAAAATGTGGTAAAATGATGTAGATATATGAGATGAAAAGGGCTTGCTGTGATTTTGAAAAAGTTCTGTGTAATGTAATGTCCCAAATAGGAAATAATTCCTGTCTTTTCTCAGAATGGACACCCAACAGATTTTAGAAATAAGGGCCAGTTTCGGTTGCTCATACCCGTAATCCTAACACTCTGGGAGGCCGAGGCGAGAGAATGTTTTGAGGTCAGGAGTTTGAGACCAGCCCGAGCAAAAGTGAGACCCTGTCTCTACTAAAAATAGAAAAAATTAGCCGAGCGTGGTGGTGCACATCTGTAGTTCCAGCCACTCGGGAGGCTGAGGCAGGAGGATCGCTTGAACCCAGGAGTTTGAGGTTGCTGTAAGCAAGGCCGATGCCATGGCACTCTAGCCCGGGCAACAAAGCGAGACTCTGTCTCAAAAAAAAAAAAAAAAAAAAAAAAGAAATAAGAAACACTGTCCTATTTAAATTTTATCATCTTATTCTGACCCATCTTCTTGCCTTATGCTAAGTCATTTTTGCCCATTTCTGTTTCTTATGTTTTGTAAATATTTGATAACTTCATTTTATTTTTTAATTATTCACTTACTGAGGCTCCACATTTTTCTGTGAAGTTGAACACTTTGTTCCCTTAGTTATTTTCACTGCTTTTCTTTATTTCAGAGCCTTTTATCTCTGTTGAAACTGGCCTGTGGAGGAGATGGGAAACATCGCCTGGCATTACAGTCAGTGTCCTGCTTGCAGCAGCTGTGCACATGTTTAAGAAACAGGCTTAACTTTCACCGCGATCCAGGTTTTTTCTCTAATAAACAAGGTATTTATTTTTATTCATTAGCTACTGGCATTATTTGCAGATTCTTCTAAGAACTCCTCATTATACTTACTGTATATACATTTTCACAACTCAAACTCCCCATTCCTAAATGTAAACTAATTGTCATCTTTGACTACAAACTGTGTGATGATAGAATAATCATGCACTTTAATCTTGCGCTGGTTTTTTTGTTTGTTTTAATAAGAGACATTTACAAAGTGTTTTCGTTTTTTCTTCCAGATGTATAGAGATTCTATATAAACAGAGTGTTATTGGAACTTAGAGACTAGGATTCTGAGTATGGCTATTCATGTAGGACTTTGTACATTTTAGAAAGTTTTATATTGTGTTAATAAATTGGTTTGAAAAATGTTGAATTTTGCTATTTTTATGCAACTTATGGTGTATTCAGGTATTATAGCAATGCCAGACTTTTCAGAGAAAAAGCACCACCTAATGGCCAAATAGAATACCAGACTGACCTTGACAAAACAATATTTACAATTTAGGATTTCTGTGTGCTTATACAAAAAGCATTGAAATTCAAATATAAAATTACACTCATTTGTTATCATGTTTCACAGTTAATCCCTATTTGGTTGGGAGCTTCACTGATGCTGTACTACTTGAATATTTATGCTTTATGTTGGCTTTATTATAGATCTTAGAGGGTATGGGGTTTTCTCGTTAATATTCTTGGGGAGGTATGGCATTCTGCAAATGACTGATAATAGAGAGCTTCTGGGTACCTCACACTTCAACAGAAAAAGAGTTCTAATGTTGATAAAAATAGCTGATGTCTCTGAAGATTTATTCATGTATTAAATATTTATCACCTACTATATGCCAGCTGATATTCTAGCCTTTGGTGGGAGGGAGTGTATCACTGAACAAACAGATAAGATCCCAGCCCTTATATTTTAGAAGGCTGGGGACAAGTAATAAATAATCAAATTCGTTTGAGATAAGGAAAAGTACTCGAAGGAAGAAAAAGGGTGACATGATGACAGAACATGGTCAAGGAAACGCAGCTTACTTTAAGTTGGATGATCAGGGAAAGGCTCTCTGAGAAGGTGACCTGAAGGGTGACAAGGAACCATCCACTCAAAGGGCTGTATGAAGAGTGTTCCAGGTCCAGGGAAGGTCACAGGCCTTAAGGCAGCAGTGAGAGTGATGCGCTTGAGCAGTAAAGCCCGTGAGAGTGGAGCACAGTAAGCTGGAGAGGGGACGGCAATGCGGTGAGATCGAGAGGGAGGTAGGGGCCAGAGTATATTGAGGCTTATAGATCTTTGTAAGGATTTTATATTTTCTTTGAAGTGCAGTGAGAAGTTCTTACAGAGTTTTTTCTTTCTCTATAAATGTTTTTACTACCTAATTCTTTTTTTTTATTGTGGTAAAATATATATATATAACATAAAATATACCATTATAACCATTTTTAAGTGTACAGTATAGTGGCATTAATTACATGCACAATGTTGTGCAATCATCACCATTCTCTGTTTCCAAACTTTTTTTTATTACCCTAGACAGAAACTCTGTAATGATTAAGTGGTGACTCCTTATTTCCCCTCTCCCCAAAGCCCCTGGTAACCTCTAATCTATTTTCTGTATCTGAATTTGTCTATTCTAGCTATCTCATATAAGTAGAATCATACAATATTTGTCCTTTTATTTCTGGTTTATTTTACTTATAATGTTTTTAGACTTTATCCACATTGTAGCATGTGTCAGAACTTCATTCTTTTTTATGGCTGAGTCATATTCCATTATATGCGTATCTGACATTTTGTTTATTCATTTATTTGTTGTTGGACATGTGGGTTGTATCCACCTTTTGGCTATTGTGAAAAATAATGCTTCAATGAACTTTGACATATAAGTATCTGTTTGAGTTTCTGTTTTCAGTTCTCTTGGGTATATACCTAGGAGTGGAATTGCCGGGTCATATGGCATTTCCATGTTTAGCTTTTTGAGGAACCACCAAGCTATTTCCACAGCAGCTGCATCATTTTAAATGCATTCCCACCAGCAATATATGAAGCTTCCAGTTTTTCCACATCCTCATTCATACTCATTTATTTCTTGCTTTCTTTTTTTTTTTCTGTCATAGTCATTCTATTAGATGTGAAATGGTACATCGTTGTGGTTTTGATTTACATTTCCCTGAAGACTAATGATTAGTGACTAAGGATTCCCTAATAACTTTTCATGTGCTTATTTGTTCATATATTTTTTGCGGAAAGATCTATTAAAGTCCTTTGCTCGTTGGGTTGTTTGTCTCTTTATTGTTGAGTTTTAGAAGTTATTCATATATTCTGAATATTAATCCTTTATTTGATATATGATTTGCAAGTATTTTCTCCCATTCTGTAAGTTGTCTTCATACTTTCTTGATAATGTTCTTTGATGCACCAAAGTTTTAAATTTTGATAAAGTCCAATTTACCTGTGTTTTCTTTGGTTTGTGCCTTTGATGTCATATTTAAGAATCATTGCCAAATCCAAGGTCATGAAGATTTACACCTATATTTCTTGCTAAGAGCTTTATAGTTTTAGCTTTTATATTTAGGTTGATCCATTTTGAGTTAATTTTTTACATATGGTTTGAGGTAGGGATTCTTAGTTTTAGGGAGAGGAGTACATGGTCTACTATTGTTCTGGTTTGGTAATCTCTAATGTTGTAAGTGAATACCATTGTCAAGTAGATTCCATATAATCAGGTCAGTTAGATATAAATCTAAGATTGATCTTTACTTTTATTTTTACTCCTGTAGAAGCATTTCTGTTATCTTAATTTTGTTAATTTTTTGGAAGAGTGGTACATAATTACTACGTAATCAGTAGTCTGTTTCTACTAAGGGATAATTTTATTCTTTTTTTTTTTTCTAGACACAGTTTCCCAGAATTCTTCTTTGTCTTATTGTCATGAAGCAAGAGGTACTCATCATTCCCAGAATCCTTCTCCAGGAAGCAGTAGCCCTCGGCCTTCTGTGGTTGGGCGCACAGGCCAGCGACTCAGAGGAGATGGGCAGGATTGGGATGCAGTGTCCTCTAGGTCAGCAGTCCTCAACCTTTTTGGCACCAGGGACAAGTTTCATGGAAGACAATTTTTCCATGGGATTGGAGGTGGGGGGAGGCAATGTTGCAGGGATGGGGAAGATGGAGCTCAGGCAGTGAGGCATGGCCCGGTTCCTAACAGGTTATGGACCAGGCCACCGCTTGGGGGTTGGAGACCACAGCTCTCGGTGACTGTTGGTGGTGTCTCTGGGAAATTAGAAAAGCCCAGTTAACTTGTGTGCGTGTTAATTTCAGACGGAGATCATTATTTTTCTCTGTCTTCTTTATAAAAATATCACCACAGATATAGGCCTTGTGTTAAACTACTGGCTTTCATACTTTCTTCACCACGATCCACAGTAAGGATAAATAAATATTACATTGCAACTTAGTACTCAGTACACAAACATGTGTTCTGTGTGTGTATGTTTGTGTATGTGTGTTTTGTCCACCAAAACAAAATGTTCACAAAACGAACTGTGATTTCGTGTTCTACACACTGAATTATACTTTCTGTTCCTTTCTACTTCATATAAAAAGGAATGATGATTATGACCCACTAAGTTGTTTTTTTTTGAGACAGAGTCTCACGTTGTTGCCCTGGCTAGAGTGAGTGCCGTGGCGTCAGCCTAGCTCACAGCAACCTCAAACTCCTGGGCTCAAGCGATCCTACTGCCTCAGCCTCCCAAGTAGCTGGGACTACAGGCATGTGCCACCAAGCCCGGCTAATTTTTTCTATATATTTTTAACTGTCTAATTAATTTTTTTCTATTTTTGGTAGAGACGGGGTCTCGCTCTTGCTCAAGTTGATCTTGAACTCCTGAGCTCAAACAATCCGCCCGCCTCGGCCTCCCAGAGAGCTAGGATTACAGGCGTGAGCCACCGCGCCCGGCCTTGGATGTCTTTTGATACTGAATGGACACCCTACTTTAAAAGGTGAAGACTTAAGAGGGTCTGGAATATGTAAAGGGAGGGCAAGTGCAATGTCATTTTCCTTTCAATTGGGACACAGTGGAAAGAAAGGTAGAGCTGGGCAAGGGGACTCTCATTTGTGCTTACATGATTGTACATCAGTCTTTTCTGGAGGATTTTGGTCTTGTCTCTGCTAAGTACACTCTGCAATAAGTTCTTCCCCACCCCTACTCCTTAATTTCTAAGCCCTTGTTTATCTTAAGGTATTTGGGGCAATAAAAAGTGAATGCATGTATTTTTGTTTAATTTATACTTAACTTTTCAAATATGTTATCTCATAAGAAAAACTGGAGTCTTATTTGTCACCTTCTTTTCTTAGTAACAGAAAGTCCTGTTTTGCCTGAAATGAATTAAAATCCCCTGACATTTCAGTTGGCTTTGAACCTATAGCCCAGTTGAACAGAGTGATTTGGAAATTGTGTATAGTACTAGAAATAGAGTTGAATTCAGGCTGCTAGGCTTAGCAGGCATTTCTCATTTGTTTCAAGGAAAAAAAACAATATCTTGATTCTCAATTTCACTTTATAGAAAGCTTCAAATGAGAAGACCAGTGATCAAGCTAAATCATTAATTTGAAAAGATGGTAGTTTGAGCTACTTTGAACAAAGGATGTTGTTGGAAATTAGAGCTGCCTGGAAAGTTTATATGAACCATAGAACTTCTCAGAATCTTAGTTTAACAGCCTAGTCCAAAAACATAAGAAAAAAATTTTTTAAAAAACACAATGTAATTTAAATCCCTATTTGGAATAGCTATTTCTTTTGCTTTGTTAAATTCAAGAAAGACTCTTCTAGTGCTGAAATGTTCTTTTCCACTTACGGAGATATGAACACCAGAAGGGGACATAACTTGGGATGCAACCTGGGTAGGTTGCTGTATTATGGCCCTCTTCTTTTGTCTGGACATTCACTTTTCTGATGGAGAGGAAGGGCTTGGGGCCGGGGAAGGCCTGGTGGGACGGAGGCAGTGTTACCTCCTCTGAGTAGACAGGGTGGGAAAAGGAAAGTGAATACATCATCTCCAGAAAGTGAATGCATCATCTTCACCTAAAACCTGTTTGATTCCTGAAGGCAAGGAACTGAATGATTGGCAGTGAGAAGCTAAAAGGGTAATTGTCTCTATGTCTGATATGTAGTACAGCATATGTGAAGTAGTGTTCTCATAAATTTGGCCACAGAGGAACTTTTCATATGGATCATGTGACAAATTGTATTATCCAATTATGGCTGTATATATATATTACATTCCACATAATCTTTATGTAATGTGACATTGACACTCCTCCACTGAGAGATAAGGTCAATGTTCCCTCCTCTTAAACCTGGGTGGATCTTTGTAACTGCCTTGATCAATAGTATGTAGCAGAAGTGATGTTGCATGACTTCTGATGCCAAGGCACAAAAGGCAATGTTGCTTCTGTCTGGCTTTCTCTCTCTTTGGATGCTCAGCTTTCAAACAAGACAATGAGCCATGAGAAAGCCCAAACTAGCTCACACACAGAGGTCACATGGAGAGATCCATGTGGAGAGGAACTGAGACTCCCAGCCAATAGAATAAACCACCAGATGTGTGAGTAAGCCATGAGATATTTCCATCCTCCACCTTAAAAGCCAGTCCAGTTGACATCAAGTGGAGCAAAGATTAACTATTTCTACAGAGCCCTATACAAATTGTGGATTTTGTAGCAAAATAAATAATGCAATTATTTCAAGACACCAATTTTTGGAGTAGTTGATTACACAGAATTAAATAATAGGAACGGAGAACTTCCAATACAATAGGACCTTGGTATCCTGAGGATTAGTTCCAGGACTCCCCAAAATACCAAAATTTGTGGAGGCTCAAGTCTGTTATATAAAATGGCATACTATTTGTATATAATTTACACACATCCTCCTATATGCTTTAGATAATCTCCAGATTACTTATAAGCCTAATACAATGTCAATGCTATGTAAATAGTTGTTATACTGTATTGTTTTTATTTGTATTATTTTTCATTGTTCTATAGTTTTTTCTTTATTATTGTTTAATGTTTTTGATCCACAGTTGGTTGAATCCACGAATGCAGAATCTATGGTTATAGAGGGCCAATTCCCAGGTATTTATATGAAACTGTCTTCTTATCATAGCCCTTAAATGCCAGCAAAAGAAAATCTATTATTAACAAAATACATTTTTAGTGACCTCAAATTGTGTGTGTGTTTGCCTGAATGTGACAGCCTCATTTATTCTTATGTCCATAAAATCTAGGAAGAAAACAAACGTAATTATACTTGGTGTCACATTTATGAGAACCTGTTTCAAATAGGCCCCCAGGTACAGTAAGAGAAAAGAAAGAACCCTTTGGTAATAGTAATTACATTTCCAGTAGCTACCAGCAAGCCATTAGAGTAGCTGTTATAAGTTTTCAATCATAAGCTAAATTTACCTTTGCAGCAAAAAAATCTGGCCAATTTTTGCCTAAAGGCAATTCTGTAAAATTAAAAAAGAAAAAAAAAGCCCACTAACACCAATTTAACCAGGCGCTTTTTATACAGTGAAAAAATTTTATCCCTAAATTAATAAAATCTACAGGCTACTAACAGAAATCCAGTTAATAAAACTAACCCTAAAAAGAAAACCTTAAAAAATAAAACGCTAAAATGAATGAACATGTGGAGTGTGGGGATAATAAGAGTGACAGAAAGTGCACAAGAGAGAAGGTAAGGGAAATCACAGCCCAGTGGCTTGAATGTGGTATAAGATAAATGAATGAGAGTCTGTGATAATGGCGAGCATTAGAGTCAGATAACTTAAAAAGTCATGCATTATTCTAGAATTATTTTTATTAAGCCTTACCATGCACTTAGAGTCATTGAGTTTCTAGATCTGTTACTTGAAGAGACCCAGTAGGGGCCAATCCTTCCTCATCCTCCTGAACCAACTTCCATGTTTCCAGCAGGCACAGATTCTTGTCAGCTTGTTCTTCTTCATGGCTTATATATGTCTTGAGCTGATATTTTATTTTTGCAACCTGCTTTCCAACCTCTTCCAGATCTTCTTGGTTCCCAACAACTATATGTGCACCCTAAGACTTTGGATTTGGGAATGAATATCTTTCCTTTGGCTCTGATCTGTGGCTTCCCTCCAGAGTTATACTTTGACCTCACCAATTTGAGGTCAGTTCCCCTGGGTCCAGTCCAGGGCTATCCCTGTTCTCCTACTCTTGGCATAGTTCATATGGCTAGCACCCCTGGCTTTGCAAATGGGATATAATAATGGACCAATTTAAGAATCATCTCAGCAGACTCTTACTACACAGGTATGAAACCAAGACCCCCAAAAGTTGTGGGCTCTGTACAGGGTCACATACACAGGATTGAAAAGATCAAAGCTTATTCCTAATTTTTGAATTGACTTATATTCTAATTTTATCTTTACATATCACCATGTTTTCTTCCCTACACTTGAAAACTGGTATGTGTCCGACTTTTCAAGATAGTCAATGACCAGTTCTTTGTAGGAAGATACAATAGGAGTTGATAAAATGTTTCTAGATTACGCCTTTTAAATATTATTTCCCATATTGAGTACATGGTTAGACTTGATAAGCTGTCTGCATGGCAGAGTTTATCACTTTAGCCCTATGCTCCCCAAAGGCCAAACTGACCTTGGGTTTTCTTTCTTGGTTTTCCACACGTCAAAATAGTTAAAGAACAACACCCCATCATACACTGCAACCAGGCAGAATATTTGATTCTGAAAGGAAGAATTAGCATAGACAATAACTTCACCATAGTGTAAGTTTATACCCACCAAAATTAAGAGCTGTCTGTAATTGTTCTGACCACTGTGCCTCAGCCCAGAGAGACTGGGAGGAAGAGAAAAGCCACTTAAGGGCAGCTAGCACTGCAGGGCCCTTCCCCAGGGCTCACTGATGGGGTTTCCCAGAGCTCTGGGATTTACAGATCTGTGTGGATGCAAGATGGAAATGTTATACTTAAAGCCTGCAAATTGAACATGACAGAGGTTAAAAGATGCTTTCCAATTGGTATCAATACCTTGATGTGAAAAAATTACAACTTCAACAAAGACAAGCAAAAGAGGATTATCAAGTGACGTAAAAACCAGATGAGATGTAAAAAATCTTATGTCACCACTTCATCCTAACAAAAAGTAAAGAGCTAAACAAATTGACAATTCAACAACTCTTCTTAGATCTGCCCGAGAAGAAGGTCATAGGGAAAACTGTTGCCTCCCCAAATTCTAGAGATAGACCGATAGATACAGAGAATCACAACTCATTACATCAAAAACCTGTGAGCAGAAACTTCTGTGGGAAGCAATGTGGGGATAGGAAAATCTAAAATGTAATTGACAAATTGCTGGAGGCTCAGTGTGGACAACTCTGAGAGTTAAAAACTCCAGGGTTACCTAGTAATGAGGGGTCCCCACACTTTTGTAAATTTTACTTACAAGATCTCTTCCAGGTACTCACAGTGAATATTGGAGAAAAATTCCCGTGCACTTCCTGTAGAGGGAGGGGAAAAGACACCATTCTGAAATACACCAGAGCGTTCTGTTCTTCCTAACAAGGCCTGCCCTCAATGGAAACTATTTTATCAGAATGCTGCTGGGGTTTTATTAGAGCCCAACTTGCCTGGGGAAAGGGAAATATCCAACTCAGCCCCTTCTAGCCATCCTGCCCCATTTGAGGGGTGAGGATGGAGTGGACTGCTAAGCATTGGCAAAGTTCAATAGTCTCAGGTTACAGGCTCACAGGCTCACCAAAAGATTGAGACCTGGTTATAGGACTACGGAAACCTTTCCTCCCCCCATACCCTGCCGCTATATTACTGCAAATACATTTACCACAATTTCTTTACCAATACACTATGTACGTCTTTCAATGAAAAATTACAAGGCATACCAAAAGGCAAAAAACACAGTGTAAAGAACCAGACTCAGATATGTCATAGAAATGTTGGAATTATCAGACTAGGAATTAAAAAAAAGCCAAGCACACAATGACTAATATGTTAAGGACTTTAATGGAAAAAGTAGACAACATGCAAGAACAGATGAATACTGTAAAGAGAGGGATGAAAATTCTAAGAAAGAATCAAAAAGAGTTATGAGAGGTAAAAAACACAGTTAGAGAAATGAAGAATGCCTTTGATGGGCTCATTAGTAGACTGGACATGGCTGAGGAAAGAATTTCTGAGATTGAAGATATGACAACGGAAACTTCCATAACTAAAAAAAAAGGAGAAAAGAAGACGAAAAAACAAAACAAAACAAAACAAAAAAACAGAACATCCAAGAATTGTGGGACAACTACAAAGATGTAACAAATACATAATGGCAATACCAAATGAATTTAAAAAGATAGAAAGGAACATAAGCAGTATTTGAAGCAATAACAACTGAGAATTTCCCTAAATTAATGCCAAACACCAAACAACAGATCTTAGAAGCTCAGAGAACACCAAGCAGGATAAATGCCTGATAAAATCCCTATACCTAGGGATATCATATTCAAACTGCAGAAAATCAAAGATAAAGAAAAAAATCTAAAAATACGACAAAAGTTAAAAAAAAAACCACCTTACCTACAGAGGAACAAAAACAAGAATTACAACCAACTTCTCTGAAACCATGCAAGCAAGAAGAAAGTAAAGTGCAATATTTAAAACTTTGATAGAAAAAACCCACCAACCTGGAATTCTATACCCTGTGAAATTATCCTTCAAAAATGAGTGAAATGAATACTTTCTCAGACAAAAATTGAGGGAAATTCTTGCCAGTAGACCCATCTTGCAAGATATATTAATAAATTTATTCAGAGAGAGGGAAAATTATATAGGTCAGAAACTCAGATCTATATAAAGAAATAGCATCAGAGAATAAATAAGTGAAGGTAAAATGAATACTTTTTAATTAATCAAACAGATAATAGTTTGTTCAAAATAGCAACGATATATTCAATTATGTATGCTTGTGTGTGTATATATATTTATGCATGCTTATATGTAAGTGAAATGAACAACAGCTCTGATGTAAGAGATGGAAGAGAGGAATTAGAAATATTTTGTTCTCATAAGACATTTGCATTACCTGTAAGTTAGTATAGTGTTGAGTATGGACTTTGAGTAGTTGTAAATGTATATTTCAAACTCTAGGGCAACCACTAAAAAAAAAAGTTAAAAAGAAATATCATACTTAAAGTTTAGAAACTCAAATTTTTCTCACTAAGATCAAGAATAAGGCAAAGATGTTCCCTTTCATCATTGCATTTTAGAATCATAATGGGAGTCCTAGCTAACGCAGCAACATAAGAAAAGGAAATAAAACATTTACAAATTAAGAAGGAAGAAATAAAACTTCCATTGACAAATAACATGATCATCTACATAGAAAACTGAAAAGAATCAAAAAAAAAACCTTCCTGAAATTAATATGCAATTATAGCAAGAATATAAGGTTAATATACAAAAGTCAGTTACTTTCCTATATACTAGCAATGAACAAGTGACATTTGAAATTAAAAACACATTACCATTTACATTAGCTCCCCCCAAAATGAAACACTTATGTATATATCTAATAGTATATGTGTATCTATACATATCTATCTACGTCAAGAACATTATGAAATTCTAATGAATGATATCAAAGAATGAAATAAATGAAGAAAAATTCCATATTCATGGATAGGAAAACTCAATGTTGTCAAGATATCAGTTATTCCCAAGTGAATCTATAGATTCAGTGGAACTCCAATCAAAATCCCAGCAAGTGATTTTTTTGGATATTATGGTTTGAAAGTGTCTGTCAAAAATCATGTGTTAGAAACTTAATCCCAAAGCAACAGTGCTGAGAGGTGGGATGTTTAAGAGTTAATTAGATATGAGGGCTGTGCCCTCATGAATGTATTAATGCCATTATTGCAGGAATGGGTTAGTTATTTCAGGAGTGGGTTTCTGACAAAAAGATGAGTTTGGCCTCTTCCTCTGTTGCTCTCTCTCTGCTTTCTGCCATAACACAAGTAGAAGGAATACATTCTAAAATAGCAATAAAAAGTATATTATAGTAAATACATAAACCAGTAAGGTAGTTGCTTATTATCATTATCAGTGTTAATATTGTACATAATTGTATCTACTAGACTTTTATATTACTGGTAGCACAGTAGGCTTATTTACACCAGCATCACCACAAACGGGAGTAATGCCTTGCAGCTGCTACATCACTAGGCAATAGGAATTTTTTAGCTTCATTATAATCATATAGAACCATCATTGTATATGCAGTCTGTCATTGACAGAAATGTTGCTATGCAGGGCATGGCTATAGTTAAACTGACTCTTTGGGCATTTACTTCCACATATCTAAATATTGCCTGTTCCAGTATTTGATTTTCCAGGTTAGGGACTATCTTTTGCCTTTCTACTACGGCATATAGGATTTATCTCTCTTTCATATCAGCTGCCCTCACCTCTCCATTACCTTCATGCTTACTTTTCATTCCTTTTCTTCCTCAAATGTTTACTTGTTTGTATTAGATCAATATTAATTTTTACATTATAACTTTATAAATTCTATTTACAGTCAGTCTGTAAAGTACATCACACTTACTTTTACTTTTTTGCACAGCATTTTGTTTTGCCTGGAGTTAAAATTATTTCGGTTTCTCCTCCACCCCGTTATGCTTTGTATTCTGTACCTATCACTAATTCCTCCTGGAAGCTCTGAAATTGTAAAAGTCCTATCAAATGGTCAAATGCAACAGGTCATGCTTTTTTTATCTTTATTTTTTAAAATTTTCTTGGTAACTTCCCTCAGGGTCTTCTACCCTCTGCTTTAGCATGGGCTGGTGACTTTCTAGACTATAGGAATATTTTTCCATGGACTTGCCTTTATTATTAACCTGGAAATTACCTTTACCTCTCTCTTGTGTTGGATCATTTGTTTCCTGGGTCCTATGTCTTTTTTCTTGGTTTCCCCCTCATTTTGCTGAAACACACCATCTAGTTTATTTCAATGACAAATAGCCGTGGTAGGTGAAATTTTTGAGAACTTGTAAAACTGAACGTGTATTTTACCTTAACATAATTTGATTTAACATTTGTCTTGGTTTAGAATTCTAGGATGGAAACTATTTCCACGTGAATTGTTGTAGTTATTTGGCTACTCTTCTAGCTTCCAATGATGCTTTTGAAAATTATAATGTTATTCTAATTGTTTATTCTTTTTATAGGACTTATTTATCTCTCTCTTAAAGATTTTAGGATAATCTCTTTACTCTAATGTTCTGTTAAATAAATGTATTGCAATGATCTTCCCTGATAAAAGTATTTTTCATTCATTTTGCATGACATTCACTGGGTCTTTTTAATCTGGAAGCTCCTATCCTCTGCTGGGAACATTAACATCATAACTTTGATAATTCTCCACAACAAAATTTCCTAGAATTTTTATTATTATTATTTTCTAGAACTCCCAGTAGTAGGTTGCTTTTTTTGATTGATATTTTTTTAAAAATATGTCAATAATTTTTATTACCTTTGTGTTCTTGTCTAGTTTTTATATAACTTTTACAAAGTATTCATCATGGCAGAGATAAGTTTTGTTTTACTTTTAAATGTAATACTATCATATATTTATCTAGGTTGGTACATTTTCTTTCTTCTTGATTTTTTTGGTGTTGTTGAGATCTTTATTTTTAAACTATAATTTGTGTATAATAAAATGTATACATTCTAGGGGTGCAGTTCAACAAGTTTGTTAAAATGTATACACTCAATATATACAGAAATGTAAATCACTTCAGTCAAGATATAGAACACTTTAATCACCACAGAAAGTTTTATCATGCCCCTTTGCAATCAATACACCTGTACTCCAGCCGAAGGTAGCCACTGATCTGATCTCTATCACCATTGCTTAGTTTCTGCCTATTCTAGAACTTCATATAAATTTAATTATACAATATGAATGATTTGATGTTTGACTTCTTGTGCTCAACCTAATGTTTCCTAGGTTGATTCATATTGTTGCTTATATCAGTAGTTATTTTTTATTGATACATAGTATCACTTGTCTTTTCATTCACCAGTTGGTGGAACTTTGGATTGTTTCTACTTTGGAGCTATTAAAATAAAGCTACTATCAATATCTTGCACACATCCTTTTATGGACAAAGTTTTTCATTTCCCCTGGAAAAAGCTTCCTAGTAGGACTTGCTGGATTATGAGGTGATAGGTTTATAATTTACCTTTAAAAGAAACTATTAATCCAAATTGATTATGCTATTTTACATTCTCACCAAAACTATATGAGAGTTCCAGTCATTCTACATCTTCGTCAATGCTTGATAGTTTGTTGCTTTTAAATTTTATTTAGTGGTCATTTTAATTTATATTTGCATGATGACCAATAATGATGAGCATTTTATATCTTCTTATTGACAACTTATGTATCTTTTTTTACTAAATGTTGGTTCACAATTTTTACTCAGTTGTATTGAATTGTCTTTTTAGTAATGTTTTGCAGTTCTCTATAGAGTCTAGATGAAAGTCTTTTGTCAGCTACAAGCATTATGGATATTGTCTCCCAATATGTGGCTTGTCTTTTAATTTCCTTAATGTTGGTTGTCAAGTGAAGACATTTTAATTTTTTTGATTTTTTACTTTTCCTGCTAAAACTATTTATTAGTTTTATCAGTATTTTTCATAAAATCAGTTTTATTATATTTTTAGCCCCATAGACGAGATTCTTTTTTTAAAACCACTTTGAGTATGACTGACATACAAAAAAGCTGTACCTATTTAATGTATGTAACTTGAGTTTGGAATGCACTTGTGCAACCATCACCACAATCTGTGCCATGAACCGATCCATCACTTCCAAGAGTTTCCTCCTGTGCTTTTTATTTTTTACTATTATTTTTGAGTATATGTTAAGAAAATTTAATACAAGATCTATAGGCACTGTGTTATACAGAACAGATTTCTAGGACTTATGCATCTTGTACTAATATAACAGAAAATTTCTACTCTTTGACTATTAACTTCCCCTTTCCTCTTTCCAGTCCCTGTTTACCACCTTTTCACTCTCTGTTTCTATGAATTTCACTATTTGAAATTCATCATATAAGTGGTATCATGCAGTATTTGTCCTTCTGTGTCCATGTTCTTGTACATGGCAGGATTTTCTTCTCTTTAGCACTTCTTGTAAGGCTAGTATAGTGGTGATAAACTTTCTCAGTTTTTGTTTGTTTGAAAAAGTCTTTATCTCTCCTTTATTTTAAAATGACAATTTTGTTGGTTGTAGTAATCTTGATTGGCCAGTTTTTCCCTCCTTCAGTGTTGAATATATCATCCCCCTCCTTTCTGGCCTACAAGGTTTCTGATGAGATGTCCACTGATAATTTTATGGCTACTCCTTTGTATGACAAGTCATTTTCTTTTGTTGCTTTCAAAATTCTCCGTCTTGTCCTTGAAAATTTAATTATAATGTCTTATTGCTTTCAAAACTCTCCCTCTGTCTTGTCCTTAAAAATTTAATTACAATGTCTTGTTATCAGCCTGTTTAGGTTCAACCTTTAGGTTTGGGGTTTCATGAATTTGGGCTTCCATTTCTGTCCTCAAATTTAGGAAGCTTTCAGCCATTATTTATTTAAATAAGATTTTTTCCTCTTTTGCTTTCTCTTCTTCTGGTGCTATCATAATGCATATGCTAGTTTACTTGATGATGTCACATAATTTCATTTGATTATATCCCATAGCTCCCAAAGGTTTTCTTCACTTTTCTCTTATTCTTTTTTTCTTTTGTTCTTCCAATAGTACTTTCAAATGACGTGTCTTCAAGGTAATTGATTCTTTTTTTTTGTTTGATTGAGTCTATTGTTGCAGCTTTCTACTGATTTTTTCAGATCAGTCATTGTGCTTTTCAGCTCCAAAATTTGTTTGTTTCTTTTTAATGATTTCTATTTCTTTGTTAAACTTCTGTTTTGTCCATGTATTGTTCTCATAATTTCATTTAGTTGTCTATCTTTATTCCCTTTTGATCATTGAGTTTCCTTAAAATTACCATTTTGAAGTAGTTGTCACGCAGTTTGTAGATTTCCATTTCTTTAGGGCCAGCTTCTGGAGCTCTATTTTGTTTCTTTTGTTATATCATGACTTCCTCATTCTTCATGATCCTTGTGGCCCTACATTGGGATGTGCTTATTTAAAGAAGCCATCATTTCTTCCAGTCTTTACAGACGGACTTCAGCAGCAGAAAGCTTCAGAACAGGGAAAGCTCTTCCACAGTCAGCCCAGCTAGGAATTCTGGACATGCTTCCTGCCATGTCCAGAATTCCAAGCACCAGATTCTGCTGGAAAATGAATCTGGTGCCAAGGTTTATGGCATGCATGCCTGGGGGTAGTGTCCATGGGTGAGTATGCCTGGTGCTGGGATTCAGAGTTGAGTGGGCTCAGTGTCTGGATTCATGGCAAAGCTGGGCATTCACATCATTCTTACTTTCCTAGCCTGGTGCCTACATCAGCAGCAAAGTCGGACACTAACATTGCTCTCACTTTCTCCCATGGGAGAACTCCCAGCCTCAGGGAATCTCTCTGTGATGTATTGTGTGAATTAAATTCTGGAGCTCTTGTGAAGGTATTTTTATTCATCAATGGTTATGAAATCAATTCTTTTTGTGAGGGAATTCATGAGAGATGGAAACTTTTATTCTGCTGTTTTGCTGATGTCACCAGGAAGTTTTTATTTTGAGGAGCTACAATTTACAATTTTTTATGTTTAGTGCTTGGTGTGCCCTATCTAAGAAACATTGCTTGTACAATTATGACAAGAATTCTTCTATATTTCTTTTAACTTTTTTATAATTTTAGCTTTTAACATTTACAGCTACAATCCATTGTCAGTTGATTTTGTGTGTGGTGTTAGGTAGGTATTAAAGTTTATTTTCTTTTATATCAATATCCATTGTTTCCACCTGCATTTATTTTAAAAACTATCAATTACCTCATTGGATTTTTTCTTATTTGGTTTAGGCTGCTATAACAAAAATACTATATAGATTGAATTGTTTAAACAATGGGAATGTATGTTTTAGAGTTCTGAAAGTTGGAAAATTCAAAATCAAGGTTCTGGCATGTTTGAGTCCTGGTGAAGGCTGCTTTCTAGTTTGCAGTTGGAACTTTCTTTCTACATTCTCAGGTGGCAAAGAGATCCTCTTTCTCATATCTCATCTCCTAAGAGTGCTAATCCCATTCATGAGGGTTCCTCCTTCATGACCTAATTACCTCCAAAGGCCCCACTTCCAAACACATCACATTGAGTATTAGAGCTTCAACATATGTACCTTGGAGGACACAAACATTTAGTTCATAGCGAATTAGCTTGATATTTTGTTAAAATTAAAGTGTATGTATCTAAATTCTCTATTCTACTTTATTAATTGTTATGTTTATCCTTGTGCCACTGCCCCACTGTGTTGATTACTGGAGCTTTATAGAAAGTCTTGAAATCGAGGAGTGTAAAACTGTAAACTTTTTCTTTATCTTTCAAAATTCTTTTGGCTATTCTGGATTCTTTGCATTTTCATACAAATTTTAGAATTGGTTTCAATTTCTTTCAGAAAATATTTTGGGTTTTTTACTGGGATTGTGTCGTAGATCAATTCTGGGAGCATTAGCATCTCAAAAATGAGTCTTTTACATCATGAAATGACAAATATATTAGATCTTCTTTACTTTCTCAGGAATGTTTTGAAGTTTTATGGGTATAAGATTTCTAGATCTTCTGCTATGCTACTCTTAATTAATGTTTTTTGGATGCTATTATACTACATATATTAAAGTTTATTTTACTAATTATTTTTTGCCAGTTTTATAACAATGCAATTGATTTTATATATTTTCCTAAAAGCTTACTAAATCCATTTATTAATTCTCATAATTTTCTTGTGGAGTCTTTAGGATTTTTTTGTATAAACAATCTTATTTTCTGTGAAAAATGACGGTTTTGTTTCTTTCCTATCTCTATGCCTTGTATTTTTCTTTCTTGCCTTATCGCTCTGGCTAGGAATTCCTGCACGAGGTGAAATGCAAGTATTAAAGGTGGACTTCCTTGTCTTGTTCCTGACCTTTGGAGATAATCATTATACCTTTTCCTATTAATTATGAAATTAGTCATGATTTTTGAAGTTTACTTATATTACCAGTTCTCTCAGTGCTTTTATCATAAATAGGCATTGAATCTTGTCAATTATTTTTTATCTGTTGAGATGATCATATGCCTTTTGTTTTTAGTCTACTAATGTGGTAAATACATATATTGATTTCAGAAGAATAAATTAACTTTGCATTCTTGGAATAAATGCCAATTTCTAGGATGTATTATCATTTTGATAATTTTTGTTCATTTTCTCAGGGATTTGTGCATCTATGTTTATGAATACTGTTGGTTTGTGATCCTAATCTTTGTTATGTCTTTGTCAGGTTTTAATATCAGGATCATGTTGGCATCATAAAATCAGGGAGTGTTGTTTACTCCTTTTTCTACAGTGAGCCTATTCAGTAAGTGTGAAATGAATGTCATGGTAGGGGTAGAATCAAGCTTCTTTTTATGCATTGTTACCTATTCCATTCATGACAACCTAGGCATTTTACTAGATTCTCCAACAAACAGTCAAATAAACAACTGAGAAGTACAACTCACACAAGGCATTCATAAGTGCACAAAATGCTATTTAGAGTTTCGACCTGAGTGTCGCAAGAAAGAATCATATTACACATGATAAAGAAAATAACCTGAAACACCATCTAAAATATTATATACTCAATTATTCTTTTTGTTCACTCTTCTTCTCCAATAAAGATGTTTTTCTTGGGTTTTCTTCCACATGGCACCTATTTTCTTCACCCTCCTTTGTTTTTTCACCTTCTATCTTCTTTTAAAAAATAAATTTCTTGTTCTCATCCAATGAAGAGCAATTGTATCATTATTTATGAAATTTTGACCACAAAGACACATAGTCCTTCAATAACTTACACTTCATTCTAAGCACAGATCCAGATATTTTTCCAAATAGAGAGCATTCTTTTTGTAAAAAGAATTCCAATGCCAAGAGATAAGATACCTCTATTACATAAATGATCACATGAAAAAAATATATATGTGGCATGTTGGTGTTTGAGGAAATGTCTGCTGGAATCTTCCCTTAAGGCTGGGTAATTCTCTGTAACATACCCTTGATATCGCTGGAGGAGTAAGATACCCTCATTTTGCTCTCAATACCTTCCATACTTCTTGATGTCACCTGGACAAATGTTGGAGAATTCTTGTGTTCTTAGTTGAGCACAGGCAGACATTTTGCTGACGACAGTTTCCAGACTGGCTATAAAGATTGCTTTGATAATTGCCAGAGTAGAGTGGATGGGATAGGGCAAGCATCTGGAGCCTTATATGTTTTCTTATATGTGGCAAGATCTCTTAACTGGGGGATCTATGCTAGTTCTGCTATTAACCTGCTATAAAGTCTAGCATGTTTCTCCTCCTTCTGATCCAGGTTTTCTTGGACATGAAATGAAGCAGATGGCTTAGATATAAGTACAGAGTCTAAACTTAAGCCTCTAAATGGTATTCAGTTCTAAAATCTTATAAGCTTGTATTAGCAAGCTATATACCTCAAGCTTGCCCCAACATCTATTTCCAAACACTTGCATATGTAAAGTTCAGTAGTAACCCAAGGGTATTTTCCTCTTGCTTGACTATGAAATATTTACAGAGCCTCATCTTTCATCTAAATAGACAATGGTTTTCCCTGTAAGCCAGCTTTTTTCACTATGTAAACTGTTACTAGTAACTTAGGCTCTTTAGAACTTGCTGTAGTTCATCAGGAAATGGCTAGAAAGTGATAAGAAATTCAACTTTAAAAATATGTTCCTAAAAGCATTCATATACTGTGCTATAGTAGAATTTGTTTGTAATGAGTACTGAGTTAGAATTCATATTCCCAGACCACCTTTTCTACTTTTTCTCTCTGCCTTATGTTTGAGGCAGGGAAGAATGGGGAGTGGTAGCATCCTAAGAAAAGCATGCTGTACTAATGGGCATTGCTTTGCAATCAATCAGGTCTGGACCTGAATGCTGCCTGTGCTTACTGCCTGGTCTTGTGCACATGATTTACTTTCTCTAAGCTTCATTTTTCTCCTCTGTAAAGTGGGGTTAATAACTTCTACCTAAAACCATAACAATAAGGAAAATGTATCGAAAGGGTCCATTATGATCTGTGACACATATAAAATACCAAATAAATTTGGTTTCTTTCTTTTCTTTCTCCTGATTCTTGCTGCTGTGGTCTTTAATTATGTAGCACCAATGTAGAACTCCATTCTTTTAACATTTATTGAATGTTCATTATGTAATATAGATTGCTTTAGGTTCTGAGATTACAGAGATAAGGTAGGGATACTGTTCTCAAACACAGCCTAGTAGGAGAGTCATATCTATAAACAAAGAGCTGTACCCCAATTAGTGTGCTAAGTACCCTGTGACAAGACACGGAGGCAGTATGAAGGAGAGAGGATTAGCTCCCAATTTCCCTTGTCCTTTTGCTTTTTTGTCTCTTCCGGCCTAATCTCTACCCTTCCTGTAGTCCTTCCTTTCCCTACAGCCCAAAGTGACAGATGGGCAGGGCTGTGGGGAGTAGGAAAGTTTCAGTTCCTTTTTCTCTCCACCTCAAGCCAGCGTATGGTAACATTACACATGGAGCCATAAAAAAGTTCTTTCCTGCAGCACGTTTCAGGGATTTTTCCAGTGACATCATGGGCCATCTGGATTTGCAGCCTCATCCAGAACACACACAAACGCTCTCCCCTGCCAAGCCCTGAAGGCCTGCCCTCTAGGATCAGGAACACTATAAACGTCCTGTAAAGCTGTCTTTTTAATAGCCTCCTCAGGAGCAGTCTAAGGAAGATGGCCTTTTCCTCCTGCAGTTCCACGTATGGCAAAGTGAATTCTCAGCATAGAGGCCTCGGAGGACAAGGTGAGAAGTGAGGTTTCCAGATTTTTGCAAAAAATATCATACTGCCTCCTGCTGGGAAGAAGGAAGCCATTTTCCAACAGGATACTGAATTTTAACTCTTACACCATACAAACGTTTGGGTAAATGTAAGTACACATGTTTAATATAAGAATGTTTTAGAAAATGTTTCTAAAATTATTTCAGGCTTGAAGCTCTGACTCGGGTGGGGCAAAGGCAATATATGTAACTTAAACATTTGTACCCCCATAATATGCTAAAATAAAATAAAATAGTTTCAGAGGATTTTAAAAGAGAGGGAAAACAACTACATTCAACAACCACAGAGCTGGAGCTTGATCTGACATTTACCCAAATAAAGGAAAGAATTCAGAAATTCTTTCAGGGGCAGAAGAGGCTAGTTTCTGTTCTGTCTCTGAACAATCTCCAATTCAATATATGATCAGAAAAATCATACCCATTGAACTAACTTCTTCTGTGAACTAGAAAACATGAGTTCCTCTTCTCACATGAGGCATGTCCCCAATTCATAGAATTGTCTGGTTCTATCCACAAAATAGAACTTGACCCGCCCCTTCTCTCCATGTCCAAGGCCACCCTCCTAACCCAGGCCCTGCTCATCTCCCACTTGAACCATGGAAATACCTTACCAATTTGTCCCCAGGTTTCCACTCTGGATCCCTGCAGTTCATCCTCCACACAGAAGCCAGAGGGTCTTTTAGAAAATCTAAGTCAAACTATATTATTTTCCTGCTTAAACTCCTATAATGGCTTCCATTGCACTTAACATAATATTCAGTCTTAAATAATCTGCAAAGATCTCTGACTCTCGTCTCCCAACCACTCCATACAGCTTCAGCTCCTCCCACCCTCCTGCCGATGTTACCACTTCCACCGGCAGGACTTTCCCCTCTACACTTAACCTTCATCTCTCAGTTCCAGTAGCACTTCCTCTGTGGCCTTTGCTGACTACCTTCCTAGCTTAAACTGGTTACCCCCACCCCTATGATTCTCCCTCACAGTAACTGTTATTTCGCATCATAGCATAGACCATTTATAATTGTATATTTAGGATTGTTTATTTGTTGACTATCTAGAATTTTTACTAAACTTCATAAAGGCAAGAATCATATCTGTTTTCTTGGTCACTGCATCCAATGCCCTCTATAGTGTAGGTATACAGTAAGTGTGGAATCAATGCCACAGTCGGGAGGAGCAGAGCTAAGGAAAGTATCAGGCCTGGCGCTCACTCTGCCTGTGCCTAAGGATATCTTGTAACATGCTCTGGATGGATCTCACCCACACTACACATTCTTCTTTTTGGAGGGACAGCATGGTGCCATGATGAAGGTGTGTTGGCATATCATTGTGGTTTTCATTTTCTTTTCCCTGATGACTAGTGAGGTTGAGAACTTCTTAATGTATTCATTGGCATTTACATCTTTTCCTTTGTGAAGTGTCTATACAAATGTTTTGTCCATTTTTTTAATTTGTGTATTTCTTAAAATGTTTTCTCTCATTCTTTAGACTGCCTTTGTAACTCTATTAATAGTGTCTTAATGAGCAGAAGTTCTTAATATTAATTTAGCCTAGTTTGTTGTGTTTTTCTTTCATGGCTAGTGCATTTTGTTTAAGAAATCTTTGCCTACTCCAAATTATGAAGGTGTTTTATATTTTATTCTGAAAGCTTTATTGTTTTGCATTTCACATTTAGATCTGCAATCCATTTAGAATTGGTGTGGGAGCATGATGTGAGATGGGGGTTAAGACTCCTTTCTCCCCATATGCGTATCCAATTGACCAGCACCATTTACTGAAAAGGCATGCTTTCCCCATAGCATTTCAGTGGTGCTTTTGTAAAGGTCTAGGTTTGTTTCTGAACTGTTATTCTATTGTGTTATTTACTTAATTTTTATTTATTTATTTCAGGATATTATGGGGGTACAAACATTTTGGTTACATGATATGACTTTGCCACAACTAAACCATGATTTGAGGCATGCCCTTTCCCCCTACAATGCTCTCCACATCCATTAGTTGTGAGTTTACTCACCCCAAGCTCCCAACCCCCAAAGAATATTACTACCATGTGAATACTTTAGTGTTCATCAGTTAGTGCCGATTTGATGGCGAGTACATGTGGTGCTTATTCTTCCATTCTTACGATGCCTCCCTTCAGAGGATGGGCTCAAGCTCTATCCAGGAAAATATATGAAGTGTTAGATCACCATTGTTTTTCATAATTGAGTAGTATTCCATTGTATGTATATACCATATTTTATTAATCCACTCATGGATTGATGGGTACTTGGGTTGTTTCCACATCTTTGCAATAGTGAATTGTGCTGCCATAAACATTTGTGTGCAGATGTCTTTATTATATAATATCTTGTGTTCCTTTGGGTAGATGCCTAATAGTGCTATTGCTGGATCAAATGGGATTTCTATTTTTAGCTCTTTAAGGTATCTCCAAATTGTTTTCCACAGAGGTTGCACTAATTTGCAGTCCCACCAGTAGTGTAAGAGTGTTCCTATCTCTCCATATCTTGGCCAGCATTTGTCGTTTTGGGATTTTTTGATAAAGGCCAATCTCACTGGGGTTAGGTGATATCTCATTGTGGTTTTGATTTGCATTTCCCTAATAATTAGAGATGGTGAGCATTTTTTTTATATGTTTGCTGGCCATTATTCTATCTTCTTTTGAAAAGTTTCTGTTCATGTCCTTTGCCCATTTATTGATGG